>JAOEHY010052220.1:0-33782 GCA_025447955.1 Psilopsiagon aurifrons
GGCTGCTATGAGGTCTCCACGCAGCCTTCTCTTCTCCAGACTGAACAGCCCCAACTTTCTCATCCTATCTTCATACGAGAGGTGCTCCAGTCCCCTGGTCATCCTCGTGGCCCTCCTCTGGACTTGTTCCAACAGTTCCATGTGCTTCTTATGTTGAGGACACCAGAACTACACAGAACTACTCATTCCAAGTGAGATCTCATGAGAGCAGAGGGGCAGGATCACCTCCGTCGACCTGCTGGTCACACTCCTTTTGATGCAGTCCAGGACACGGTTGGCTTTCTGGGCTGCAAGTGCACACTGCAGGCTCATGTCATTTTCTCATCAACCAACACCCCCAAGTCCTTCTCCAAACAGCTGCTCTGAATCTCTTCTCTGCCCAACCTGTAGCTGAGCCTGGGATTGCTCCCACCCAGGTGTAGGACCTTGCACTTGGCATGGTTAAACTTCATCAGGTTGGCTTCAGCCCACCTCACAAGTGTGTCAAGGTCCCTCTGGATGCCATTCCTTCCCTCCAGCGTATCAACCAAACCACATAGTTTGGTGTCATCAGCAAACTTGCTGAGGGCACACTCAATCCCACTGTCCATGTCACCGACAAAGATGCTGAACAAGATAGGTCCCAGCACCAGTACCTGAGGGATACCATTTGTTATTGGTCTCCAACTGGACTGTTGTAAGGCTCAAAGAGATTGAAACTTGTAAAAGCTCAAGCACTACATTTATATATGCTTAAAAGCATACATAAATGTATATATTCATAAATGTATACAAGCATACAACCACCTTTTGATTTTCCACCCTGCACCCTGCAGAAACTCCTTTTACCCTTGTAGCAAGTGGCACTGGGATCCTTTGATAAAGGCAACATGACTTCCTCTTTGGGGTAAAGAAAACACATCTAAGTAACCAGACAAGGCAGAAAGTATCATTACTAGTCCAGTCTTCTGATTAACACTGTAGAACATCTGTTCTTTGAAGCACAATATGGATTTGAAATGCTTTCCCAGAGTATTCACAGTCACTCATACAGGTCAGCCCCTAGGAGTTTACAGCAGCTTAGCAGATCTGGAGTTAGCAGATTTGTCTTCCAGACAAGCTTCAGGCACCTTCTGCACTACATGTGAAGATAGATGCAGCCTCTATGCCTTAGGGCCTGCATCTGTATAATGTAATTAATATAATACTTGTTCTCATACACAAGGTGCCATGGTGAATTAGCCACTTTCTCATGTGAAGCACTCTGGCATCATGGCAATGCAGAAGAGCACCTGAATAAACTTCCAAGTCTCCCTTCAGAGAGTGCTTGAACAGCACGCAGTCAACAAGGCATGACACCGCACATTGTACAACATGCACAAAATATCAAATTAAGATTGTAGGGACAACATTTATTCTGACATTTCCTATATTGTGAATTCTCTACTCTGCAACTTAATGTTCTTTTAATATTGTTTCTCAGGATAATGCTTGTATAAAAATGCAATCTAAGTACCCACCTATATAATAATATTTTATTATTTTGTCAATGTCAGAGCCAAAAGAAATACTGAGATTTCTGATGCACCTAGCTAATGGCTTTTGAAGTGGACTATGCATAGCTCTCTTGAGTACCTTAAACTACAGAAGAAATTCCATCCTCCATTAAAATGTCGTTGAAGGTTCATGGAAACACCTAAAAATACAGATTGAAAAAAGAAATCACTAGCATTGCCCTCAGATTTTAGAAATATGCTCATGTGATTTATTTTATAGAGATGTTATAACTCAGTCATTTACCTTAGCACCCTTAGGATGTTCCTTTGTTTGCATTAAGCTCCAACAGGAATACATTTCTATAAGTCTCATACTACATTAATTGATTTCAATGAGAACAAGTCTTAAAATATTTACATACAGCTGTAGCAGAAAATTTTACTCATAGTCTTGTCTCAACAGAACTATAAGCATGAAGATCATGTTTACAATAAAAATAAGGGGATGAAACAGCTTTTGCATTTCCTGCAATAGCATTAAGATACAGTAAAAGTCATAACTTTCAAGGATTCTGGCTGGTTCATCAACAGCTGCACTTAATTTATCCTTCTGCTAATTAGCTGTACTTAAAAGCCTATCAAATGACACTTCTAATCGACAGCATACTCTCTGATTATAAACTGATTAAACTCCATGATCTCTCAGGCCTTGTAAATACTTCTGTCACCTTCTCCAACAGAAATTAGTCAGAATTATTTCCTATACATGTATGTTGTGCTGGTTTATTGAGTTAAATTTTACCTCCTAAACTCAACTGCAATTGCCCATTTATTATCATTATCTAGTCAGTACAGAGTTACTTCTGTTAATGTTTTTATATTTACAAAAGGAGAGTGTGAGTGTGGTTGGCCTAAAAAGAGCAAATAGAGATGTCTTTTTTGTTAGCAAATGCTTCCTGAAGTACTGTACCATAACAATAGTACTCCTGAGCTTCAGTTGCCTATTCTCTCAAGCTGAGGCACGTTATTTCAAGTTAAAGCATTTGCAGACATTTCTCTCAAAACCAGATGAGTTTTTTTTCCAGCAGTCATTTGAAAGACAGACTTATTGGGTGGCTTTTACCTTACTCAGAGAAGATTTATTCTAGCCTCTTTGATGACCTTTTCCAACAAGTGTCATGGAATGGTTGAGTTTGAAGGGAACTCTGGAGATTGTTTAGTTCAATCACCTGCTCAGACTAAGGTCATCTGGAGAACATCAGATTTTGTGTATCTCCTCCTTCTGAGCAACCTGTGAAAGTTCTCACAGTAAAAAAAGTTTTATTTATGCTTAAGCTGAGCTTCAGATGAATTTCAATGGAACGTGATGGGTGTCAATACTCTGAGAGCAAAATATGCCTCAAGCCACTTTTCTGGTGTTTGAAATCAGGAGAGCACATAACTGTGTGCTTTGCCTTAAACCAATTGGGTTTCGTATTCATGGGAGTTTAACAGAAGGTGGACTTTTAAAAAATCTCAGTAGATATTTACCCCCATTTTTAGGTGTATAACACATTCAAAAAGATCCAGCTTTCATCAACCTTAGAAACAAGGAGTTGCCTTTATACAGTGCAATGTAACTTTCATGCTTATGTGTTAATTTGCTGCAGATTATATTTTTTAGAATGTAGCTGGATAAGTGTGACTATCCTGTATTCCCAATTCGTGGAATTCAAGCATTTAAATAAAGGAAACATATTCAGAAGCTCATGTTTTTAGAATATCACTTTTGTAATGCAAATTTGATAAAAATCAGACTGAAGGTCACGTTGTGAATGTAATTATGGTCACTATAAATAAATCATGAATATTAATATGAAGCAAAGGATGCTCTTTTCTGATTTAGTTTTTAAATTTCCTATGGGCCATATTCTAAAAAACTATTCTTTCATCTCAGTGAAATCCACAAAGAAATCACTTTATAAAAATAATTTTAAAACTGGGTGTTGGATTTTTTTCTGCTTTCCCTTGGTTGCTACCATTCTTTTTCCTTATGCATGTGTGCTTTTCCATGATAGGAAAAGGGATTCCAGGAAACATAATCCAATCAGGAAACATAAACAGTACTTGTTTATGAAGACCAATGGCAACTTGCAAAACATTTCGAATAACTAGTGTTTATAGTGAACTTTAAAGCAGTGCATGGGTAAAGTTCTTTATAACTACAATAACATCGTGAGAAATTATAATCTATACTGCAAATGTTACTGCAGAGGGGAAGACAGAATGCTCAGAAAATTCACAATATCTCTCACTGAATTTTAAATTTGCCTGTACCATATCTGCCTTTATGTCTACACAACCACTGTCAAAACAGAGGTCACAAATATTTTTAGTGTAAAAGAGTGCTTGAAACGTTTTTAAAGTGACAAAATACAGAAAAACAGGAACACGGCTTTCCATATGCCAGTCCTACCACCTCTGCCTCCCTGGTCAGCCTAAAGGGTCCATCCAGACTAAGATGAACGATTACTGTATACTACCTTTTCAGTTGTTCAATTGGCATACAAAAATTTGTTCCCTCTGCCTGCCACCATGTGTCTATTCCACAAACATAATATTAAATATTTAACTTTATGTGCTAAGACTTCGGAATTTTTTCTAATTAAAACTGTCTTTCTTATGGCTGAGTTTTGCCGTATCTCAGACAATGTCATGATAAGACTGTACAAGATACCACAAATGTGAAAGGCTGGTTTTCTTACTTGAAACTTATCAGCAGAAATGCCTCATCAATTTAGCAGATCAGTAGTCTTACAGTATCTCACAAGTATCAAACTTGGGATCTCAGAGAAGCCTTAGGGGCAGAGGATGAAGTCTATGAAGACAGGAGTACTGGTGAAAGCAGCAGAGGTCTGATGCATCAAACATTGCTTGTAGACTGGGAGGTACAAATCCTGGACAGGCCCTTACTTTGTATTGGGTATAAAGTACAAATATCACTATTTTTTACTCCCATTTTCCATGAAAACGAAGATTGAATACAAAGCACAGTCAGGTTCCCAGGCAACATCACCTAAATTACTCCTGTTTCTTGCTTGAATGTATTACGACAAGAGATGTTTGCCTCACGAGGCCTCTACAGTTCACTTGGACACTAATGGATTTTGTTCCGTGTCTCTTTGGTATACACACTGACTGTATTTCTGTTTACACACTGAGAGCACTCATTTGGTCCTCAAGCCATGAAAACTGTAAAATGGTGGGTAATAAGCTGAAGAGCTGGAAGGCAACACTTTGTGAAATGAAACGATGAAGATAAACAGGAAAAAAAGTGGAATGAGTAAACCAAAATGATTGGCAGAAATCATGAAGTTTCTGGTTTTTGAATCATTCCCCAATAGAAAGCTTTGGGTTACTACTGTACTGAAGCTAGCACAAGGCCTCGCCCCTAGAATGTGAATTGAAATTGTAAGTGAAGGTTGGTTTTAATATCCAAAAATTTACACTAAACCAAAACCTCTGATCTTAGGATAACATGGAAGGAGGACTAAAACTTAGCAGGCCTTTACTTTTTCAGGATTTTCTAGTAATTGTTGATTAGCATGAAAAAAAAACCAAAATATCTGTCTTTATGTTTTAATTCTTTTGGGTATCCCAAAATAGATCACAAGGGACATCTTGTGCCAACTTTCTGACAGCTACTGGGCACTGCAGTAAACTGTCATTGGTTTCTGAATAAAACATGTGCCTGTCCTGTAGTTCTCAAACTCTCCACATTATATCAAGTACTTCAGATTTAATGGAAAATATTAACTGCACTCTGCCTGCTTGTCAGAGCTTAAACTAGTTAAGGCTTTAATTAAATTTTAGGATTTATTTATTTGTATTCCAGTTGAAGCAATCCTTTAGAAATACCCTTCTCTGAAAAACAGCATTGTTGAGAGTCTGTATGTGGTTGAGGAAAATAAGGTGATTGTCTCGTAATAACACAACACAGGAAAAACAGCACCCAGGCCTGAATGAAAAGAAAAATCAGACATATGAGGGTGGAGAAAAAGGGACAGGAACAAAATCATCTTGATTTTCTTTTTAATAATGTGGCCACAGATGCTAGGTTGTTGGCCAAATATTCCAGCCTTACAATTACCAGTTTTAAAATAAGAAGATTCTTTTATTGGGAGTTATTCTAACTGCAAAACAGGATGTCCCTCAAGGTGTCTTGACCTTTGGCAACACCTCAGGTAAACAGTTCTTTCATACTTGAGTTACTGGATGGAATTATGCAAGCACATGGAGTGATCTGTCATGATGCATTCAACTAGGTCAAAGCATAGGACAGACAAGATTTAAAATATTTAATTCATACTTAAAGACATCTGAGGTTTTTAAAGCCTCTGCATGGCAAACCCCTTACAAAAGTGTATTAAATTAGGTGTGGTTTGTGTTGGTTTTTGGATTTCTTTGAAGGAGGAAATGCAGGTGGAGTGAGACAGAGTGAATGGCACTTGGTAGGACAATGAGAAGGGATATTTGATGCTGGCAGCAGTAGAATACAGAGGACAGAAGTTGGGAAGGTCAGTTTGATGAAAGATGGTGAAAGTGAAGGTTATACAAGTCGACAACATTAATCTTCATGGCAGCAAACAGGCACCTCAGGTAAATGAAATACTGAACATTAGAGTTTCTCAGTAGGTCACAGCAATGCAAGTTACTTAAAAATTGAGGTGACAGCAGAAAAAGGATGAAGTGCCAATTAAGGACTTGACATTCAACAGTTATTTCTAAATTAAGTTTAGTTTGTATGTATTTTTCCAAAAAGATTAAACAATATATACTGTCATGTAAGCAGAGTGGAATGGTTAGGGAATTAAATTCAGAGAGGATCTAATTTCTTCATTCTGAAAGCCGGAAGACCGTTGTCTACACAGCTGTAATTCTCTGAAGTTTTATTTTATCTCTAGACCTGCACAATCATGCTCAGACTTTTCCAGATGGTACTCAAATATTCTTTTGTATGTATCGATTTGATTGGACTCCGAAGGCATCAGTTGTTTCTCCAGTTCTGTGCTTACACCGTGCATCACTAGGATCTGAGAGGATCAGAAACCCCGGACAGGGTCCCTTATTCCCCACGTTACTTACTCTATGTGACATTACTTACTCTAGTACAGTCTTTTATTTGGTATGTGTTCTCAGTTAAACTTTTTATCACTGGTTTAGCAGAAACTGAAGCAAAAACTTTAGCAAAGTTACCAGCAATCCCTGTTTCGTTCCTGGTCCTTCTCTATTACTACTGACAACTAAAACAGAACTCTGCACAATCAAGTCCCTATAGAGCTAAAGACACCCTTCTGTAGATAGAGATCAAAACAGATTGCTCCATGCTTGGGGTAAGTGGAACTAGGCAGAGTTGTAACTCAGTCATAATCCCCTTCCTGACATTCTCCCTGGGTATTAGAGCAGTGCATGGCCCAATTTCAGGTCATATAAATTCACCACATCACCCTTAATAATTGCTATGGGCCTTTGTGATTTGCTCTGTCACTTTATAAATAAGAACAAACCCATGGTGCCCTGATAACTGAATCAGCATTTATAACTTTGATCCTATTTTCAGTGTAGTATGTATGATAATCTCTTGGTACTGCTTCAACTTCACACAGTGCTGCAGTATTTTAGTTTCTGTGCTGTGCATGTATAAAATACTGAGACATAGCTGGCCTCCAGCAAGAATAAATGTCATTTGGACTCTGAAAGGCACTTTCTGAAAAAAATGTATTTGAAATATCATTTAATGTGATGAGAAATACCAGTAAAATGAGGATTTTAGTAAATTTCAAGGGATGTTACTTCCTTGGATATTTTCAGTTTCACAGAAAGTCTCCTCCAGAATACATTAATAGCCTTACGTGACCCTAGTCTAAAGTTCATGGTTTTCTTCAATAAATATTTGGATTCAAAATCTGCTGCGAAATAAATGCTTTCTAACAGGCAGGTGTCAGAAAATTACTAGAGAGTCCATTGGCTACGGGTTCTTCTGTCAGTGATAATCTTTGTTTTTAACACTGATTAGAAAAATTATATAAATACATTTATGATAAATTTTGTACGTGAATCCTGGAAAATAAGAAAGGAAGCAGTAGGGTCCACTGCTGTTTGAGTACCATGATCCAGTCAGATGTATGCCAGTATAATTAAATACGATATATCTAAAAAATAACAACTATTTTTATAGAATGAATGTCTTACAAAGCAGTTCCTCACAAATTACTTCCATGTTATCATATAGTTTGCTGTCTCAATGTGAACGCTTCCTGCAATGTCTTTCCAAATAGGCAAGTAAATTCTTTACAGCGTTAAGAAATGTCAAAAGAAAGTAGGGAAGCACTTGTGCCTCTATACATAGTACTAGTGAAAATCAATTGCTAGAATGTTTTTCTGGAATGGCCCCAGGAAAATAAGTAAACACTGAGAAAATGCAGAATAGAAGCCTGTAATTATTAAATGATTATAAAACAAACATAAAAGTGATGTTGGGCTGATCAGGCTTAACTATTCTGTTTATTCAAGAGGCTGAAACACGGCTTACTCATTTTATATAGTTAGTCGCACATGAAAAAGACATTGTAGGAAAGACTTAACAAGGCTCAGTGGCTACAGGAAAAAAAAAGGAGAAATCCAGTGTGGAAATAAACCTGAAGTATATATAAGCAAGTATCAAAACAGCCTACTGCAGGAGATTGTAAACTCAGTTCTATGCCATCTTCACGACAAGATTGTGTATCATCAAAGCTCTGAAATCTGCTACTGCTTGAGCATCTCTGTGTTACCATTTAAAGAATATTTATACTTAATAGGCTCTTTCAAATTTTCAGTTCCTCTTAAGTAAGAGGGATCTATAAAAGCATAAATATTGGTTGGTTAAAGCTATTTAGCAGAAGAGCATCCATTTTTCCTTATTTTGATATTCCTTGTGAAAATCTCTGAAGAAGAACCCTAAGCAGTACAGTGTACTTATACTACCTAGACAGACAAAACCCATAAACTATATGAAATAATATTAATTATCCTACAGAAGTGGAAGAATTCATTTTTTAAAAGTGCCTGGAGGGATGGTCATGTTACTACTGTTCATCTCTCCTCAGTGTACAATCTGCTCTAATTCCCAGAAGCAGTATCTTTGGAACAAAATTGCTCCTTAGGTAATGATCCAAACTTCCAGATAACAATGATTACCATTTGATCTCTAGACACTCATTATTTAGATCTCTCACACTTATCTAAGGAAGATTCTGTACACATTATGCAACCCAAACCACCTACTAATCCTTCCCCAACAGCTTTCTGGCTTCTTTTCCCAGCACTGAGGCTCGCTCAGGTGCAGGAGTTTAACTTTTTCTCAGCCCTGGTTGTGGCAATAGCCCTCACCTGGCATACTTCAGTTATCTGCAGTCAATAAAAAGGCTTCCCCCTCCTTTTTCATCTCTTCTTTTTTTGTTTTTATGAGATCTCTCAGAGGATAGGCAGAGAAATAATTTGAATACAGGTAGAAAGTTTTCAGTGAGCCTTCTCTCAGATTGTGGGTTTAGGATCTACCTCCACACAGGAGAATCTGGTCCCTGGGGTTTGTGTATGAAGAACTTCTGTTGCTGGTGATCCAGTACTGAGGTGAGTGTTTTAGCCACAGAGTTATTTTTATTTAGGCATGTAATCAGGGTAATAACTATTTTGACTATGTGGGGTTTGGCAGGTTAGCTTATTACTTGTGGTCTGATACTATTTTTAATTTTTCTTCTAAAATCCCATGGGAAGTGTGAGGATAAATATGGGTACAGGCTTCAGGTGAATAACTTTCAAAACTGTTGGAGGACCTGAATAGTAATGCCTCAAGCTCTATTACTGATCCTGCCCTTTCTCATATTGGCAAAAAGAGAACTGAACTGAGTAGCAGCTAGCAGACCCCATGGCTAGGTTTGCATGCGCAGTTTCACTAGTTAAGTTCCTGATGGCGTGTTAAGACAAGTATCCCCTCATTGCTGACTATGTATTTCTCATTTTCCTACGACTAAAATATCTCCAGTTGTCCTGAGAAATGTAGTTCTGTAATTCTTGGTTGTTTCTAGGGTTCTAGGAAGTATCAATAATCT
This sequence comes from Psilopsiagon aurifrons, assembly GCA_025447955.1. Lineage (NCBI taxonomy): Eukaryota > Metazoa > Chordata > Aves > Psittaciformes > Psittacidae > Psilopsiagon > Psilopsiagon aurifrons. The sequence continues at coordinate 9,605 of JAOEHY010052220.1, forward strand.
GACCTTACAAGTGGAACATAGTAGAATTTAGGTGGAAATGAATGCATGTCATCTCTAACTATATTCAAGCATTTCTGCCTACAAGAATGGATTTGAAGTCAAATTTGACAATATTTATGACACTATGCAAATGAAGTCAAGCCTGCTTCCATTGACTGCAGAGGAAAAGACTTAACTTGAACCTGTTTATACCAACCTTCCTAGTGATCAAAAGCCCCCACAAAACTAACATGCAATAAATAACTTCTTGTGAGAGGTGAATAACTGACAGAAAGTAACAAGTTTTAAGTAACATCTTGTCAATACCTGAAGGACACCGGGAAAGCCAACAGACAAAGGTCTTGGTATAAACAAGGTTAGAAAAATTCCATAAGGTAACAAAACAGACCTGTGCTGATGAAATGGGTAATTACTGACAATGACTCAGATGCCAATGATCGAGACTGTCTCTAAGGCATAGGCACACATCTAGGCCACAATAACTTTCAGCTTCCTCTTATTGCATCAAATCAGCAGTAAAAGAGGTTCCCTAGTGATTCTTTTGCAGAAAGCAGAAAATAAGAATCTGAGGGAGAGAAGCAATTTTGGATTCAAATAAAACCTTTCACACAGAGTAAGGTGGTTGTGGGGAAGAATATGTGGACTGGATCAGACTCTAAAGCTTGCTTTTGTGGTTTTAAATCAGCATCTTAAGCAGTCTTCACACAAACTATCTAATGTCACCTTGGCCAGGATAATTTTGTTCTATGCATGGGTAAGGAAGAAATCCCCTGTCCTGAGATCATATTGTATATTCCAGTGTCTCAAAACCTGACAGAGTACTGAAGAAGAATGTAAGTAGAACTCAGGAAATTATACAAGCAGTCAGACACTTGTGATTATAAACAGAACTAGTTTTGTTTGCACTTATACTGAAATCAAGGTTATCACATGATCAAAAACAACCTTAAGAGTTCTGTGTGGTTGAAGAAGCTCTAGAAGAAGCTGAAGAGCACCTTTGCTCATGAGGCATGACAAAGTCTTTGGGAACACTTTCTATTGGGAAGCCCTGCACATATATGTAGGTTGTCCATGTTAAACAACAGATCAGTTGCTAAGTATAAAGGTCATCCGAGCTGAATATTATATTTGGGTTGTTTTCAAGTGTTGTTGCTTTTTCTCTCACTTATATTTGCCTGCAGGAAAAAGTAGGAACTTGATCATACTTGGGTTTTCATTGTGATTTTATAAAGACAACAGTTCCCTGAAGAAGTGAGTCACTATAGTTAATATGTTAAAGCACAAGCTGCTACTTATTCATGCACCATGTCATAATGTGATGGCACTCTTCACCCCTTATGAAAGGAAAGAGTGACTCTCTTATGGTTTTAGAATCCCTCATCAAAATCAGTGATTCCAGGGTCTGCAAAACAAATAAAACTGGCACGGTCCATACTAATAAGCTACATTCATTATCTTTATATCATTAGGGTGAGCACCAAAGCTATGCAGTCAGTGCAACCAGGCAATTGTTGGTTAACTACATCACTGCAAAAAGCTGTTAAGGATAGAAGAGCTGTTGCAAGACAGAAGAATCTTGTGATTTCAGTGTTGCACATCTTTTACTGTCATAGTTGCTGACATAGGAAAGCATTCAAAAGACCAATTTGGAAATTGGAAAAATATGAATTAGAACTTCGACAGAGTTTTTATATAGATCTTGTAATTTACTTGGCCAACTTACTGGAAAATGGTGGCACAATTTTAAAGCTAGGAGGCTTGGATGTTTTTCCTATACTGCAGCCACCTATGCTTTTCTTTGGGCATGTCTGTGTGTAAGGCACTTGAATTTTAGAGACTTGTAAACTTTCTTCAGAAGGCACAGTGCAACTTGATGCTGAGATGAAATGCTGTACTGAGCCTAAAAATGAAAGCCTCAGTACAGCAGTGCTGTGCACAAGCAGTGCACTCCACAGGCAAAACTAAGCTGGCTTTGGTTCCAGAGTGATGCTGCTTGTTGTCTGTGTGACTGCAGTGCCTCTGTGATGGTTTTTCCACTCTAGGTAGGGACGTCAAAACCTTTTTATGTTATGGTACCAGATCACTGTAAGGAAGAAATCGATAACCAGTGAACCCCCAGTTTATCTGTCTTGTACATTTAGTAGATGGTATCACTGTAACATTCCTCACTTTCTATGGCATCCCAAATATGATTGTATTGCTTTCTAGATAATATAGATGGAGATAAAACACTCACTGAAAACACAGGCTAACCAATGTGAAAATGTGCATAAGGTTACAGATCAAAACCACTTCATGAAATATAATAACTTTGGATGTTTTTCTCAGGTAGCACAGTATACATACACTAAAGGAATATCATGAGGTTTAGATTTTAATGAGATCTGGTTCTATATTTTACTGCAATTACTGCTTCAAAGACTCCTTTATGGCATAACGCTTTTCCAGCAAGAATTGGAGCTTAAGCAGCTATGTTTCAGAAGGTAGACATTTTATGGAATATCTTTTTTAAGGGACTTCAAAAATATTTCTAATTGATACTTAAGTATTCTTATACTGCCAATATGCAGGTGCACTAAGTAAAACCAAAATGAAGAAAAAAAAACCCACGGTGCAATAACCTTAAATGAGATAAGACTAATTTTGAAGGCTTGCTCAATTGAGGGGAAAGGAAGCAGAAAAAATCACATCTTCTTGAGATTTGGTATGAGAACAGATTTGTAGAAATAGATATAATCTGATAATTAGGACTAAGTGTAGCACAGTCTTTACCTTCACACTGTCTCTCTAGGCAATATTGACATAAATAATAAAGACTAAATACCTTTCATTTCATCCTTAGATGCAGACACTAAGATCCTGACCCACTGATGACAAAAGTTTTGTTAGTGACTGTAATGAGGGCAGTAGTTTTAAGGCCAAAAGTTTCTGTTCAAAGGAAGTTTCTGTTCAAAGTTCTAAGACAGTTAGCTGATGCTTGCTGAAAAGTATAGGCAAGAGTACTTCACCAGGAAAATCTTTAATCCATTTTTAAATCTTGTCATAAATCGAGCTGTGCTTAACTAAAGTTAGACTATACTCTCTAAATATCATCAGAGCTTTACAAGGAATTTGTTTTTCAGTGTTAAGTGGGACTTCATGAGATATCGACTGCAAAGATTTTGCTGTGAGCTGTTAGAGTGGGGTTGGTTCTTTGTTGGGGGAGGTTTTTTTGGGTTTGGTTTGGAGTTTTTTTTTTTGGAGTCAGCCTGTGCTCCTGTGATCAAGAACGCTGGCTATATTTTTAGGAAGACATTTTCAACTAATTATCTCAGAATACAGTGACAGAGGATCTGCTTTGGTTGTGCGCTTTGGTACAGCTGAGAAATCCAGGAAAAAAAAAAAATTACACCTTTTAAAAATGGCAGGAATGGGAATGTGGAAGGCATCTGAACTAACACGCTCGTATGGTTGTGTTGCCTCTGCATAATCCAGGTCCCTTTTTATTGTCTCCCTATTAGGTTTCAAGCAACTGGGAAGCCAGGTTATTTATGAATTAAAGAATGAGGGCCTTTCACCTCTAGATTATGGTACAGATTCAGCTCACATAATCCTGAATGGTCCCCTGGTGACTGAGGGCATATGAAGTGCATTTGGTAGAGCCAGTTGCCTGTGCTGGCTGTTATGGGTGCCTCTAATTGGTCCCTTAATATACTATCAAAACTGTCATCAAATGACTCTCTTGTTACCAGCCTTAAAGCAGAGGTGAGTTTACACAGGGACCAAACAACTCTCTTAACTTACAGGATCAGAATCTTGTAAATCAAACTGATGCACAAGAGGAAACTTGTAATGCAATTTTACCATAGCTCTTTTCTTAGGGCAGTAAACTTTGCCCTCCATAAATCCTAAATTTATTCTTGAAATTATTAGAGAGCTATTTTCATGTAGGTTTTTTTCTTTTTCTTTTTTTTTTTTTTTTGGTTTGCTGTTTCTGGAAGTTGATTTGTTGTATTCAGGGAGTTGTTCCTGGCCTGAAACCTCTCACAAGCCAAGTTTCTGTTCAAAACATGTTTTATGGTTGAGTTATTGCAGGCCATTTAAATTAAGGGTACTTAATGGAGTTGCTGACACAGCCTTAACTCTAGCTGTTTGAATGGCACCACTTTAATTATATGAGAATTTAATGATTTCAGCTGCAGCTGAACTGACAAACAGCATAACCAAATAAACATCAGCATTTATGCAGGCTATGAGTGAGGCAAAACAAAGTAGCAGACTTGGGTAAATACACTCATAAGAACCTGATGGAAATTTTGATAGGAAAAAATAATCAAGAATATTTCAGGCTATAAATAAATACCACCTTAATTTCCTTTTAGAGTGAAACAGAATAGTCACGATGCAATTACGCAGTCCTCCTCTCCTTTTATATAAAAAGCATGTGAGACCATCCAGGATGTGTTAAACTACAGACTGACAAGTGACTCATCAATAAGATAAAAATAGATTTAAACTGAGAAATAGAGCTGAGAGAAATGGGCTTAGCAGTAAGTAGCAGACAAGGAAAATTGGGAAATTAAAAAAAATTAAAGAAGGAAGTAGGAAATACTATTACAGACCATTAGTTTTGTTCCTAGCGTTCTTTTCTATACCACATATTAACTAGAATTAAGTTTGCTTAGCAAATGTTGTACACTCTTCTTGCAAAAGCAAAGTTCGTACAGGGACTTGTATCCAACTCCCGCCCCCACTTCAAAGTTATGTCCAATTTATTAATATTGTTACACGTGCACATGATTTGGCTAACCTCATGATCTGATAAAACTGTTTTTAATGCAAACCAAGTTTCTTATATTCGCTAATTACATTTCAGTTATTTTTTCAAACCAAGCTGAGGCCAACAAAGCAATATGTGTCACAAAGCAAGTTTCAGGTCAACAGAACATGGTTCTTGTGGCTGAATTCAACTACCCATACATCTGTTGGAAGAACTTGTTATGCACAAACCAAGAACCCTGCTTTGTCTCAGTGATCGCAATATCTGGCTGAACATGCTGAAGGTTAGTATTAAGACAAAGGTTTCAGAATTTAGAGATGTAAACTTCAGCTCACTCAAAGACAGGTTGGGAGTGATTCTGTGGGAAGCTTGCATCGAGGATAGAAGAGCTATTGAGTGCTGGGGGATTTTCAAGAATACTCTCCCGAAAGCACAAAATCAGTTCATCCTCTTTAAACACAGGAAATAGGACCCCTCCCTTGGTTTAGCTGCAATCTTCTCAGCCTGCTAAAAAAGGCAGAAGAGAAGCATATTTCAGATGAAAGGGCAGACAAATACCCTTTGAGAACTTACAAGGGCATTGCTAGGGTGTGCATGATGCAGTTAGAAAAGCAAAAGCTCAATTTGAACTGAAGTTGGGCAGACATGTCAAAAACTAACAGAAAGAATCCTTCAGGTATGTAAACAACAAGCAGAAACAGAAAGAAAATACTGGCTTGCTGTAAAGCAGTAAAGGGGAATTAGTCACCAAAACCCACTAAAAGACAGAGGTTCTCAATACCTTCTTCACCTGTCTTTACCAGCACAGTTGGCTCCCAGGCCTTAGGAACAAAAATGCAGGTTGATGTAAACATAGACCCACTGTCCAATGAAGTAAGAGTTGAGGAGCTTGACCCCTACAAATTGATGGGTCTTGACAACATCTGTCCAAGGGTGTTAAGAGAGATGGCTGGTGATGTTGCAAGTCCACTCTACATAACCTGAGAAGTTGTCTAGATTGGGGAACATCCTACAGGACTGCAAGAAGGCTAATGTCACCCCCATCTACAAGAAAGGCTCAAAGGAGAATCCAGGTAATTATAGGCCCATCAGTCTTACTTCAGTCCCCAGGAAAGTTATGAAACCAATCCTCCTTGAGGCTATTACAAGTCAAATGAAACACAAGATTTGTGAACCCATACTGTCTTTTCCTAAGGGCAAATTGTGCTTGACAAACTATTTGTCAAGCCTTCTACGACAAAGTAACTTGTTCAGATCAGGTATTGGGTATTGCCTTCCTGGACGTCTCCAGGGCTTTCAGAACAGTTTCCCACAGCCTCCTCCTGGAAAGATTGATGTCTTATGGTCTAGACAAGTAATCTGTGCACTGGATGGGGAGCTGGCTGACAGGGTGCACCCAGAGGGTGGGTGGTAAATAGCTCCTTTTCAAACTGGTAACCTGTCACTAGTGGGGTCCCCTAAGGGATTTTGATATTGGGCCCAACATCATTCATTATCTTCAAAAGTGATCTGGAAGGTGAGATCAAGTATACCCTGACCAAGTTTGTTGACAATATCAAACTGTTTGGGAAAGTGGACACTTTGGAATGGAGAGCCACTGTGCAGGAAGACCTGTACAGGCTGGAAGACTGGGCTAAAAGGAACTTGAAGAAGTTCAACAAGAACAAGTGTAAGGCCTTGCACCTGGGAAAATATAAACCAGGAGTGCAGTAAGGGCTGGGATCTACCTATCTAGGGAGCAGCTCTGTGGAAAGGGAGGTAGGGGTTCTGGTGGGCAACAAGCTCAATATGAATGAACCATGTGCAGCTGTCAAAGAAAGCCAACAGGATGCTTGCTTTACCAACAAGGGTGTCACGAGCAGGGATAAAAAAAGTTGTTATCCCACTCTACTTGATGTTTGTCAGGCCACAGTTGGAATACTGTGTTCAGTTTTCATTCAAAAAAGATGTGGATGGGGTTCCAAAAAAGAGCTACCAAGATGATCAAAGGACTGGGAAGCCTGCCAGATGAGGAAAGGCTGAGAAAGCTTGGTTTGTTCAGCCCTGAGAAATGAGGGCTCTGGAGAGACCTTATCACCATATTCCAGTATTTAAAGGATGACTACAAAAAAGACTTCCTTTTTACAAGGAGTCACATGGAAAAAAAGTGGGGTAATGGGCAGAAGTTACTCCTTGGAAGATTATGGCTGGGCACAGAGAAGTGGTGGATTGCCCACTTTGGGCGCTTTTAAGATTCAGCTGGGCAGGGTACTGGGACATCTTGTCCAGACCATACTTTCTCTAAAGAAAGGTTGGACCAGATGATCCTTGAGGTCCCTTCTAATCTGATATTCTCTCATTTTAATTCTGCAGGTATCTCTTCTGTGACTTACTCCTCTGCAAGTTCAACATCCCACTTCTCACCTTCAGGGTAGTATTCAGTATGTCTAACACTTTCTAGAGGAAGTTTTCATGCAGTCGTCTTAAGTAAAACCATATTCTTGGAGAATACAGCCTATCTTTCATGCTTTGAGGAGCAATTAGCTTCCCTTTCCCTTATCAGTTTTCTAAAATTCTCTCCATAAAGTTTTATCTGAGCATCCAAGACTGACAAAAATTTGTGTGCTATATACCACTTTTTTTGGCAGGCATCCTGATCCTCTTAGATCAATGGGAAATTATACCTTTATTGATGATACCCCAGAGGTTTATCGGATTTCAGTTTCAACCCTTCAGATCAGGGTGTTATATCATTGAATTCAGTGATTATGACATACAATCTTTATTTTTATCTCCACCATTTCTCCGTTCAGCATAGCAACACCAAAGGCATAAAGAATTACAGACAAAACAAAAATGATCTTATTTCTACCCTTATTAAAAAAAAATCATATGCTGCTCTTCCACTTAAAAGGAAAATATAAGTTCAATTCCTAAATTCTTTATTTCTTAATTCAAGTGCCTCAAATCTATGTTTCTGAGGTTTTGCTTTTCAGTATATACTACAGCATCTCAGTATTGACCAGACTGACCAGATTAACATCTGTCTTATGCCTAAATTTAATCAGAATCCTGAAATCAGGTTTCTCTGTGCTTTCATCAGTTCTAGCCTTTATTATGAGGGCAAGTGATATATTTTGCTGTGGGAGATACTGGAAAATACATAGGAACAGTTCTCGGAACAGGCCTGAAAGGTAGAATTTCTTTGTCAGACTACTGATGGTGTTAGTCAGGTCATGGAGACTCCAATTGCTCCACCTTGTTGGCACTGTCTTGAATCCTATTCTATTCAGTGGCTGACATGAGAATAGACGTTCCCTGATCCCTATTCTTTGTCTCCTACCTCCTTGGTTTAATCTGAACTTAAATATTTAAGTGAAAACTAGATGTAGCTGCAGTGAAGGAATGAAATCCATGATGATGGTGAAGAGTGCTCAATACTAAATTGCTAGCTGTAAGAATATTCTTCAGGAAATGTACTAGAGATAAATAGTATAGAACGGTGAAGGGGTAACCGCCGTAGTTTGTGTAAATATGCAGATAATTAATGGATTACTATAATCACTTCAAAATTAAAAGGTAACGGCATTTGCAAGTGGTCCCACTGCCAAGGATCCAACAGTAGGATAAAGAGCAAATAAGAGAAGAAAAAATCAATGGCTTATTGACTATGATGAAAAAGAGCAATATGATGTGCAACTCCCTTTCTTCCTTTTTTCATTTTTATTTCAACCTTAAGCAGAAAGGAGGCCCCAAAGAAATAGAAGGACAAACATTAACATATATATGCTTTTTTAAGCATACCAATTCATTTCTCATCCTTGATTCTCTCTGAGCACTTCTGATATAGTGGTAAACTTGTTATAATGAACTACAAAAAAGAAATCCACTAAACTATTTTTATAAGTCAAATTAAGACTAACATTGGTGTTTGATTTTAGTCTGAGGGTTCTTGCTATTGTTGTGCATTTAGACTGTGTAGCGATCTGAAGGGTAATTTTAGCTACACTAGCACTGCAGGTGAGTCAATATGAAAATCATATCAGTAATTATCTAGGCAGGACCTTGTATCAAAATTTGCCTTGAAGGCTACTCCTACTACAGTTTCCTAAGAAAATTTGATTTCCTTATTGTCTTTAGCAGTTTTTCAAGATATAAAAACATCTACACACAAACGTAGGAAGAAAAATTGAAGAGACATTAATACTTCAAATTCTGTGTTCAGATTTAATATAAATATGGAAATCACTTTTGAGTGTGCTACTCATTTTTTGTCACAGATATCATTATGTAGCCCTTTAGTTTTGAAATATTTTCTCTCTCATTCCACAGTAATTGACTGCTGAAGCAAATGCCTAAATACCAGTACTAATTGAAACATATTTGTTTTGTTATGATGAAAATGAACAAAAGTTCATCTCTTTTGATAAAGGGTAGATGAGATATTACATGTACTGCAATAATTTGATAGCATAGTGCAGAATTGCTTTATTTTCTCTTTCCTAGTTATCCTTTGTTGATATAAAGGAAGATAAATTTTACTGTGTTTACCTCATTTTTAATAAAATTGCAGATTCTTCGTTATCACAAGATTGCTAAGTATTATATGAAGAGAGAGATTAGATATTATAAGTAAATATGCAATATTGTGCTAACCTACTGTAGGAAAAATTAACAAAAGGACTTTGAATTGCTCAAAAACATTTTCACCCAAAAGATTTGCACAATTAATGCTTCAAACTAATAGAATATATTTAAAATAATGCTTTTATTAAAATTAGTATTTACCATATGCTATGCTAAATGATTCATACAACCAAAAAAAATAGAAATATTTAATGTTTAGTTTTACCCAATATATTTAATTAGTTTATTTGCTGATGAACTTTAAGTATGCAGAAATTTGTGTGTATTTTTTTCCTGAGGCAAATATTTAATTTTTTCTTTTTGGATTCTAAGAAAGTAAAATGGAAAGTAGGCATTCAATTTTATATCACAAAACCAAAAATTCATTAATCTCTCTTTGTTTATAGTTTTTAGAACTTTAGGAATACATATTTTCACCAGAAATTCTTGGTTTATACCTAAAATTCTGTTTCAGGGCATGCCTAGTATTGCTCAAGTTTAAATAGATAGGCTTTTTGGCTTCCTTTAGCTGAATTGAGTCAGCTCTGTATCTTTTCTTGGCTTCCAGGACGTGATTCACTAAGAGTATCCACATGGAACCTACTTGACCAGGTGTTTTGATATATTCTGAAGAGAATCCTCCCTTCACCTTATAATTAGCATTGTCATTTGGGATGTCTGTCAGAAGAGTGTGTAGGCTCTGGTTGACAACAGCCAACTAGATGGAGTTATTACTTCAGTGTTGACTGAAGCGAATACTAGGAATGAAGTCTGTTCTCAGATGAGTGCCCTAACCGCTAAACTATGGATTCTCTCTGGTCTAATGAATTTAATTATTTTGTTCAAAGCTGAGCAGGAGGAAGAGAGAGCCTTGTGCCAAACATGGTTGGAATCTGCTCTTTGCTATACCCTGCGATTTGTGTTCACAGAACACAGGGTGTGATTGTACCACTTGTATTCCCAAATCAGTGGTAGTCATAATCTCAGAATACAAGTGATGCAAGCAGTCAGGTTTCTATCACAAGCACAGATGTGATTGTGTCACTTGCATTCTCAAGTCTCTAAATTTCACTTCATGTAGAAATCTTGCGTTTTGCTTTCTGTTCTTCAGATGCTGGAAGGGATGTGCTTGCTGGGTTTTGCAGCTACTGGCTTTCTGCTTAGATTTAGCTCCAGTGTTTTCAACCACTTTTGCTCCTTATACACTTGAGGTTTCTTTATTTTCCATGTCCTGTGGGGAGGGGTGCAGTGTAATATATCAATTCCATTCCAAATGTGATTTTAAACAGAAGAGGGAAAAGCAGACAGGAGATGAAAGTAACAGTAATAAGATCACAGAGCTGCATAAACCATCTATATGCGCTGCTAATGTTTTCTGTTATATTATTTTTATCACTTGAGATTCTCAGATTACCCATCTGCTTTTGTTGGCTAGTTTCTGTTGCATTTCCTGGAAGCTGTTTGTCCTGAGAAGCCTGGGTGTGAATGATAGCCTTATACATTAATTCAAGAAATTACAGTACAGTACAGGGTCTCCAGTGTGTCAGTTAAGCAATGTCAAAGAGCAGATTCAATATGTAGCACAGTTTACAGTTCTCATGACACAAGGTAGCAAAGCAGTCATTAGAATTCTAGCAATGTTTCTGCTTATTTTCAGAAAGTATGTAAGCTGTAAAGATGAATGACAGATAAGCTATGCATTTTAGGCAATGTGTGATTAAATTACAGCAATTTAAGATAAAACACATGAAGTGTTATCATTTTGGCATGGTATTTGCTAAAGAAAAAAAAAAATCTTTCTTCATTACTATACAATGCTCTATAGTGTCTGTGTCCCTTATCCAGAAATGTATGATTCCTGTTGGAGAGCACAATACCCAGTATTGCCTATTTCACTTTTTTTTTTTCAACATCTCCTCTGTGAAATTATCAATTGCCTTTTATATTGAGAAGGAGATGGCTTCTAAAAGCATGGAAATAATGACAAAAACATATGCAAAATTGTAAAGGTGTTTCCATGGACAATGGGTCTTTCCAATGAGGATTCTCTACTGTGTGAAACCATAGCTGACCTTGCATTACCGTTCCCCATTACTGTGATGCAGACCTTCTTCCTCAGCTTTGCTGCCTACTTTCTCAAAGTCTGTAGGAAACTAATTACTTTGAAGCATCTGCTTAAAGTTGTCAATGACTTTGAGTGAAAGTGACAAAAGAAAATAGAATTTTCTAAGGGGGATGTGGCAGAACAATTGCTGGAGATTTGTTTTAGTCAATGAGCTTTAAAAAAGGTGGTGGGAACACTGATGTGGAGCCACAGCTTGTTTTCAAAATATAATTAATGGGAGAACTTTGCAGTTGCTGCTGTTGTTTCAGAAAGAAATTCAGTGTGTACAAGCCTTTGTCCAAATCGTATGAGGAAAAATTACAGCCATATAAATTAACATAAATTTACAGATTAAAGCTTGTTTCATTGTTCTACAGCAATCATTAATAGACAGGTGATTCAGCCTTCTTTCTGGGTACTTATGTGCGTCGTTTGCTCCCTTCCTCTTGACTTTCTTTTTCCAGTTCTTCTCTAAATATGAAGCTCAGAGACTACCGTGCTTATTTCTGAGGTCTGACTGTCAGCTGCTGGCTCTTTTATGTCTTCTGTCTCCTTACTGTCTGCACATAAGAGCATGAAAAAACAGCCAGAGAAGTTATTTACTGTTTATGCTGCAAAGAAGCCCTTAATGGTCAAGGGGAGAATGATTTTCTAGTACTCTAAGATTTAAGGGAATGACAGGCAGAAAGAGCCACCTTGTTCAGAAAATATCCAGATCTAAATGTTAGGGTTGAAGATGAATAAAGCACATAAAATATGATAATAACCATCTATTAGCTTTGGACAAAATATAAACCTCCATTACAGAAAGGATTTTAAATAGTATCTCTCTGATGCAATCAGATTTAACTTGTGTGAACTCTTCCCTGTTGCTCCATTTAATGAATCTTGGGATATCTGTATTTATCCTTTCTCTACTTCTGGAACTCTCTTACCCATTTCTGAAGAGATGAATTCAAAGTAACTTATGATGTTATGATTGCTTCATATCAGATCCACCCTAGATTTATAAGTTCTATAATAAATAATATATCCTCTCACTAAAATAGTTTTTCTTCCCTATTTAAACACTTCCGATCTTGGAGAAATAGAAAAATCTCCTGGCTGCATTGAAACTGGTATCATGGCTCTCACATAATGCATAAATGGTCAGCTGAGGTAGAAGGGTTATCATCTCAAAATTATTTCAGGGATAAGAGAAGGAAAATAAGCAAACAATATATTTCAAAAAGTGAGTCAGTATTTCAGTTTTATTTTAGTCTGATGGAATGAGATGGAAAATCAGACTGAATTCAAACAGTACAGCCATTTCTGTAATTGTGGTGAGGAACCCTTTATTCCGTATTACAGAATGCCACATCTTATGTCCTCGAGCCTCACTTTAACCTCCTGTCAATGAGAAATACCCAGTGTTAGCATGTGAATGTGATGTATCCTTGCTCATTTTTCTTGGAGAGAATTTAGAAAGCCCAATTTAGTTTTTATTCATTGGGTGCACCAGAAATCATACCATTCTGCGTCACCTTCCAAGACACCTGGTCTACATAAGACATTACAGACCAGGCTTTGTCTTGTAGCAATGTCTTTTCCAGGGAAACACCCCAGTTCAGACCTCTATTCCTGAAGGGAATTATCTTTGAGGTGAAGATGACATAGGTGAAATTCAAAAGACATCTCTTCCCTCCCAGTGACATCCCCCCCTCTCTCCTCTTCCCACCTCCCTGCCCCGCCAGTAAACTACTTGAAATTTCAATACAAAACAAATTAAAGATGTTTCCATATTCCCCTACAGAAACAGGGAAACAAGGCAACAACTGGACCTTTAAAGCTCATGTTATAACAGTCTTTCAATCTTGATAGTAGAATGATGTTCTGACACCTTTTTTTCCACTGAATAACCAGTTAAAGTGCTGTGTCAGAATCCAAAACTACATTGAGAAATACTTTATAGCATATTATCATTCTGGTGTGTTTAAAATCTGTTAGTGACATAAAGACATTAGTTAGTGACATTAAGAGATTTACCTTAATGGTGCTATTAACAAATGACTCTTAAAGCATTTATGGAAAATCAATTTAGAGCTACTGCACTATCATAATTAAAATTTTTGGAAGTCCCTGAATGCTTATTTACATAATAGACCATAATGGCTCTCAAGTGATCATTTTAATCTACCACATAAATAACATGCAGGTTTAGCTCTTCATAGCATGCATTTGACTAGATGTCCCTATTGACATGTGAAAATTTTGCTTGGCCATTTATGAGGTCATTAGAAAATTTGATTGTTTATTTGGTGTTTACTTAATTTTCTCATTTCTGAACGGAAACATAGTTGTTACTTTACTTTCTAGATGCACTCTTTGCGCAGGTGCTCTAGCCACTTGATAGCATTTGTGAAATTTAGAAAGAGGCATGGACTACCTTGGGATAAAGCTCTGACAATTACAGTTTCAGAACTTACACTAATGACTAATTTTTTCATGTGATTATGAACCAAATAACTGTGTCATCATTACGTATCTTCAGTTAGGATTTTGTTTGCTATCTTCTTCAGCTTCCATATATTGCTTATAAATTGTTTAATGATATAACCACGCAGGACCATGATAATTTACTAAAATATAGTTAGAGAATGTAGCTAACAAGGTGAAAGTGGTCACAGAAGTTTCAGTTGCTTGCTGGAATTAGTGTACAAGGACCTCAAGTGCCCTAACTGGATTGAGTATTTGCAAAACATAGCAGTGCATCTGAACACTGAAAAGCTTTTTAATCTTCCCATGATGTGTGACATTTGAAGGAATGGCAGGCAGATAAAAACTAGGAGCAAAGCACCTAACCCTTGTACATGTAAATCATGCCTATGATGTCAGATGAATACTTAAAAACCCAATATCTGCTTTACAAAATATAGATGTGGAGAAACTTTCTCTTTCCATTTATAGTCATATTCTACAACAAACAGAAGGAGTCCCATTAGAATGACTTATAATCAGCTTCTAAATTCAGAACTCCATTCAGATACAATTTAATCTGCAAGAACATACACTGGAAAAATTGGAAGTCATAGTAAACTAGTTACTTTGAAAGACTGAACAGCAATACTAGGACTAATTACATTATCAAGGAAACTAATCACTACTCAGTTCATGTGTCCTTTTCTAAAACAATTGCAATAATCTCTTTTGTGTCCTAGATCTGCTAGTACTTACCCCTTCTGGAGCAGTACAGTTGGTATCTCTATATGCAGAGGTGATGTGGATAAATGTGAGACAGATCTAATTACACATGGAACAGTATTTTTTTTTCTGAGCATGAAAGGAGAAATTATCTTGCCAAGTCCAAGTGAAACAGAAAGACTATGAAGTGCTATTTAACATACCGTGACTCAGTGCTGAAAAGGTAGTGTTACTAAGCCCTGGGTAAGAATCCTTCTGTACTTTGGCTCAATTGACTTCACAAAAATTACATCAAGATATGTAATTTTTTGTTAGGTTTTGTTTGTCTGGGTCAGTAAAATCTCAGCTATCCAGAATGGGCTGAGATTAAAAGTACAGGAGAAAATGGGAAATATTCAAGAAAACGACTATATAAAATCAGGAGCATAACTAAGAAGGTTAGACAGAGATGAATAAATAATAGTGAAAGGTAAATAATGCTAGTAAAACCAGTGACCTGAAATGGGCTGAAGATTCTAGACAGCCACACTACAAAACTCAGTTGTGTTAACATGTATTATTTTAGAACAAAAGACTAAGGAAACTTGTAACTAAATAAGTGTTTGGCTGTTCCTAAGGTGCTTATCTACTGAAATTTAATCAGTTGTGTAAGTAAGAAAATACATGCACATGAGACAAAAATATCATGCTGTCCCTCTGGAAGATGTATATTAATTTTCTCAAAGCTAATAAGTGTTTATCCTGTGCTAGAAATACAGTGCATGTGAAAATAATTAAATAATTACTTAAAATTCCAAAGTATTATCAGTCAAGAATTTGAAGCTGCTGTAATCTTTACCTGTGTGTTTCCAGATCAGGTTACTGTGCTTTTAAATTCCCTTCCTAACCACTACAATAAGAATATCTCTCTGTCATGGCCTAACTCTTCTGGATTCAGTACATCTATAGTGCCACCAAGATCCTACCACAGATCAGTAAAGGTCTTACTCACTCTTTCTTATTAGCAGAACTGGGATCTAAGTTGCTGTAAACTAAATGCTGCTAACAAATTTCTATACAAAATAAAACACTTGATAGCTTTTTCAGATTTTGAAGCCTTGAAAGTTCAACTGTATTTCATAGAATCATTTACGGGAGTTTTTTAATTATTGTGTTTCCACTACCAGATTTTCCTTTGAAACCATTCTTGTTTGTTGTACTGTTTTCACAATGACTACTGACAAAGTTGAACTTTTTAATAGATATTTCATCCTTAATCTTGAACATATTGCAGTCAATAATTAAGAACAAAGTACATGCTTGTGAACAAAATTCATGCTCAGTGTCCTTTCCAAGTTCATAAACTGATTCTGATTTCGGAGAAGATATTCTGTGTTTCCTTTGTAGTTATACTTGTAATTTGATTCCAAATATGATAAGTTCTTTAAATTCCCTGATAGCAATCTGTTCCTCTAACTTTCCACAGAAAGATGAACAAGCCAGAGCTATTTAAGTATACTTAACACTAAAGCTCTGTGAAAGATACATATTCAGTTTCATGGCAAGTTTTAGGGTTTTTCTTTTTGCTTTTAAGCTGTATTAGAGTGCAAAGCAATACTTCTTCATATAGTATCAAAGGTGTGCTGAAATATTGATTGCCCTCCCCCCACCTATTTTCTTTTTTTTGTTTCTTTGCTCTACAATTTTTTCCCATTTTCTCACACATTGAAGGATATCAGAAGGGTCATGATACAAAAAAAAGGATTCTTCATGAAAAGTCTGCTGAATCCACTGTGTCTGTGACATATCACATCCAAAAAAAACATTTCAAGGAAATTTCATTTAAATAAAAGGAAGTCAGTTATCCCTTTTTATTGCTATGCATGTCATCTCACAGAAGACATTATAGCTTACTGCAGAGAGCACTATGGAAAAAAATTGGGGGGGAGGGCAAAAATTTCAGAGTAAAGAATCCTACATCGTTACATGTTTGCTCTAATGCCTTTCACAATACTGTAGCTAGAACCTGGTGCAGCTCTTGAATGAAAAAAATTATTCAGCAGCTAACTAGAAAATTTTGCAAAATAGCATCTGTGTTTATACCAGCAGGCGTTCCCAATACATCTGTAGGTGCTGCACATGGTAGTAAACTCTCTGCAGTTGGATCTTCCTCTGTGTGAGCATTGCATCTGTCAGACCAAGTGCAAATAAAAATTGTTATATTTGTCTACAGCTACTTCCTGAACTTTCAAAACACTACTAACAATCTAATGTGATCTTCAGATGGCAAATGTTAAGAATGTGATTCTCTCAATTAAGAAGTCTCAGTATCACAACCAAAGATATTCATCCCTTTTTCTCTGAGCCAATGCAGCTTCTTAAGTCTTATCCACAAAATGAAGCCCCTGTATTCAAGTTTTTACATTAACTAAAAACATGATATAATTTACATGTTCTCCTGAACCATGACACAAGTACATATAAATGCTTTACTCTTTCACTTGCTCCTGTTAGGCATGGTACTGAGGAAAGTATAGGTGTCTGTAGACTAAAAGAACTAGTTCAACCCATGTCAAACTCTCAACACTTTGAGAGCAAGACTTTTGCTTTCTTACTTCTCCTTTCTCTGAATCCACAGCTTGTTTTCTGCCATTTCTGTACAGAAAGTAGCTCCTGATTTGCAGACCCAGATTTGTTCCCTCTTTCAGATGCTCTTACTTTTACCCATCTTTCTGTCTCTAGCCTAAAATAGTACCTCTAGATGTGGTAGGTACAGATGCATTGAAATGCATTCAATTTCTGATGTCATTTGGCCTTCCCTTCAACTGCAATATTTTCTACTCACCCTAGTTTTTGATCTTAGCTCATGTATGCTGCCAGAACAGATTCTGTCCTGACTTGGAACCTCATGTGCACCTAATCTCTGAGCCTGATTATGCACCTCTCTCATTCCTGATTTGGTGATAAAACTGGGAAAAGAACAGACATTATTACCTTGTGCTAGAATATTGTTCTAAGTAATTTGCCTCCATAACTATTGAGACTAGATGTTGTTAAACAATATTTTTATTTTCCTCTTTTCCTTAAATATCTTTGATATTGCATATTCTTTTCTGAAGTTCTGAAAAAGAAGCACAGCTACAAATTAGCTCTGGGATTTCAGTCCCATTTATTGGAGTTTTCTTAATATTCAAAGTTCATTATGTTATTTTGATGCTCATAATAAGAGATGCATATTTCTTCAAGCTCTGTGCTGCTGCACTAATAATCATGGTCTGTCTGCCTCATGACTACCAGTTTGAAAATTAGTTTGCAATAATGTGTTTTATTTTCCAGCTAAACATATATTTAAATGTTGCAAGAACCTGGCTCCTTTCCAGCACACATTTTACTAAAGCCAGCTGTGAAGTAATTATTGAACAGCCTAAAAATGGCTTTTGAGTGTAGAACAATATGAATTTTGTCCAATTTTGATTCACAGAGTTTTGACTAGATACCACATTCTAAGAGTTCACTGTCTTACAAAATGGAGTCTCTGAACAACTTCAGAAACATAATTCCTGAGACTGTGGGGATCTAGGTCAAGGACTGATTGTAGCAAAATTTACTGACATAAAGGAGTGTGCTTTTTCCTAAATAAATTATGTGCTCTCAAGCACCAATGAAGGCAAAATAATAAAGAAAGCACAACCATGGCAATTCCATTTGAGAATAAAAGTATACAATATAAAATGCTAACTATATTGCATATATACTTTCTTTTTACAGAAGTATGATGGTTTTTTTCTTTAGCATTTGGAATCTAGCCACATTCTGATGGAGATGTTACATATTTCTGAAGGATTTCCCACTGTTTATATGCTTTCCAGGTGCATTTAGATGTATCTTTTTATACCATGTGAACTTCTCACACGCATTTGCACAAATATGGGGCATTTGCTTTTAAGTACAAATGATTGTCTCCAGGAGAAGCATAGCCTAATTTTAGAGTTCTTTATGATGACTCATATATTTTCTACAAAATGAAATCCACTATTCAAGCATTAAGATTCTATTTGGTTCTGCATTTGCATGCTAATGGACAGAAGTATTTAAATTCCTACAGATCTCTATTGCTGGCTAGATGCTGCTTAGCTGATCCCTGTTAAAATGCTGATAAGAAATTAATATAAAGGTCCCATGCATTCACAGCTCGAGATTTGTAATATGTAAAGAACAATCATTCATAAAGGGGTCATGTTTGTGAATGCCGTATTTAATTAATGCCCGAGAGAAAGAGCACAAGAAGAGGAGGAAAAGTACCACATCTGTATTCTGAAATTTTAGTGATGTTAAACATTGCATGGCAGGTTTAATGGCATTTACACATTTAGCTAGCATAGTGGTTTACTCACAACAAATGGCACTGTCTGCCTTCAGGAGACCAGTTTTTTTGTAGTGAATTTGGGAGCTCAGTGTAGATATCCATTTTATTTTCTCTGTTGATTTGTGCTAGGTCCACCACAACAAACACCCAAGTTCCTCCCTGTATGCAGATCAACTTTGCGCATGGGCTACCCAGAACTATTCTTTCCCTGTAGTAATGTCTTTAGGCTTGTGATGAGAAGGATGCCACACAGCAGCAATCTGTACAAGTCATGCCAATCATTCATGTTGAGACTGACGCTTCCCTTTTTATTCCTAGCTGCTACTAGTACATGTGAGAAGATCGAAGTACGTGTGGTGTGAAGGGGGTATATGTAATAGCTGCATTTAGAAAGGGCAAATGGATGTTATTCCCAGACAGCTTTCCACGTCTGTGCTGTTAGGCAGTTCGTGAATGATCTTAGTCTTTTATTCATAGTTTCAAAATGGTTCCACTTGAGCAGCATTCAGTCTGAAGAAATGGTGGTGTTGGTCTTTGTCCTTCTCTGTTTGGGAATGCTATGGCAATCGGCAGGCAACTTTGTTTTCCATCTTGAGATGGAATTTACACAACAGCTAAAGGATGCCCCTACTCATTCCAGCACCCCCGAACTAGTGTTAGATTTCTCCTTTGAGTGTGATGCAAGTAAAGCATGGAGTCACATTCACCTTCAGACAGATTATCTGCAGCAGAGTTTCAGATAAAATACCTGTGTGCATCTTGATCAAGGATCCTTCCCACAGACCTCATTGAGCTCCCAATTGCTGAAGATTCACTTGTCTTCATAAGATGTACTTGTAGATTGATTGCAATATAAAAATATTCTCCAAGTCATCCTTCAGAAACCATCTGCTTTCTTCAGTAGAGAAATAGTATCTCGGATCACAATTCTTGAGAGCAGCTATTTTCATGCCATGGTGACTACTTCAGTTTACAGACTGCTGTAGCTATATTGCCATATTGCTATATTACCAAAAAAATTCTGACTTTTTGTCCAATTTCTCCTTCAACAATGTGGCCAACCCACATCTGCTGCAGTGTGGCAGATGTTGACAGGTTTCATTCAAATGCTAAAGCTGACAGTCTCCCAGTGGAGTGAATAGAATAATACTCTTTGCAGCTGGGGGGAAAGGATTCCAGACCATGTCATGCCAACACCTTCAAAGCCCACATAAATGGCCTTGGGACTGATCATAAGCTGATGATTAATTCCAATATTTCAAATTTTTTTTCAGCCAGCCAGCATTAGCAGTTTCCCTTGTATATCAATTGCAAAGCAATGTCTCAGTAGCAGTATAAAACCTGGAGAAAGGGAGGCTTATTACCATGACAAGGAAAAAAAAGTGTTTTGACAATCACTTAGAAAATAGAGCATATCACTGCATTTAATTTTTGAAAGTCTCAACTTTTATGTCGCCCTCAAATAATCATAGCACAGTTGCACTAAGATATGCAAGCATAAAGTAAAATCAAACCTTTTCTGTAATCTTATTAGTTCTTTTCTGCATTTGCTCTGTTTTGGAAATTAATAACTTTTCAGCATTTTTTTTTGAGGAATATTTCCTCATTTTCTGCCAGGATATGTGCTATCGTGCAAAGAGATACTGCATCAGGAAATGGCAAAGCCTCTCTGAAACCCTGCTTTTTCTTTTTCAGTAAGGCTTAATAGAACTGGTAGAAAGAACAGTAACAATAGAAACAGTATGTATTTTCTCTGTGGGGAATGCAAAAAGAATGTATTGCTTTAAATTTCATAGGGTTTTTTTTAGGTTTTTATGAAAAGGCAATAAGACATCTGCGATAGTCTACTTAGTCTAATAAAATTATTAATATTTTTCTTTAAGGAGGCCATTGTCATTCTAAGTTTTGCTACAATTCCTATTGCAGCACTCACTGGCAGTTCATAAGAGGCAAACCATTCCAGATCTGCAGAATCTATCTCTTTCCCTATGCAACCACTATGTTCTCTAAGCTAAAAAATAAATAGGACAAGTAACGGTACCACTGAGACTGAGTCAGGCTCTCTGACTCAAAATTCTTCTTAGGAAAGGTAGGTTAATAACATTTCCTAGAGACATTAGGAGGTGAGCTAGGGTTTGTGCAATAGCAGTATACGGGTAATGTACCCTATTCACCTTCTGTCGTATCAACTGGAATCTCACAAGAACTATACAGTGATTGTGGGTCGTATGTGTAGCCTTTAAAAAGCTGGGTTTTGGCTTTTCTGCATTCTTCTGAGGCTGAAATATCACTTTATTGATTGTTCCTTGACTTTCAGGACCAAAAGGACAGGAATCAGGCATAGCACAATATGACTAATTATGGTGCAATAGGCATTTATGCTGCAAAATTTCTGGGTTTTTTTGAAATAAAACCAATTTAATGTTTGAAAAAAAAATACCTGTGAAAAAAGTCCCAAGGAGAAACAATCTAATAGGCAGTGCATAAACATTGTGTTTAAATAAAAGTAATAACAATAAAAATTGACAAGACAGATTTTAGCTCCTACCATCTAATCATGAGGTTCATAAAAATGGCAGGTAGTCATTTAAGGGATTGATTTAAGTTCACTGGCCTTTTTTGAAGTCTTCCCGTACAGGTTATAATCATATATTATTATCAGTAGGTGGTTTTATGAACTTGCAACTATATGCCTAGTTGCTAATATCTTATCAACCTGTTTAGGGGAAGCATATCATGAACAGCTGAGAGAAAGTTCTGAAAACCTAAGATAAAAGACAGGATCCAGTAACTGCACTCTGGTAAGAAAGAAGCAGAATAAGTGACCTTTCTGAATCAAAAGCTACTACTCAGGAGAGCATAAAGGGGGGATCTTATATTTTATTTTATTTTTGTATTAACATTCACTTTTTCCTCTTTTCACTGTTCCTGATGTAAGAGTGCCTTTACAGTTGATTTCTTGAAAAGGGGCAATTTGACTGATTAAACCAGGCTGCTGCAGTTTAAATATGCAACTGGTTACCATGGCAACAGTTTTTCTTTGACACACAGCTTATCTTGTTTTAAGGAGCGCATGCAGCCTGTTGTTATGGCAATTTGGAACACCACTATTTCTTTCCCCCACTCAGATGATAAAACACTAGTTTAATAATTAAAAATCCAAGCCTGCCTAAATATCTTGTGGAATGCTGTAGGTTCTCAAATTTTACAAATGAAACTTGACTGGAACAGAGAAAGAAAGAACCGAAGCTCATGAAGAAATAAGGATAAAGGATTATATTTTATAATACTGAAAGGCAAAGGTAGATTGTAGAGGCATTTTGCAGCAGATGAAATTTCACTTGTTAATCCACTCTTTTCTGCCTTCATGAAGAAACATTGCTTCCTGTCTTGAAGATTTCTTCAGGAGGAAAATCTAAATAAATGGATATAGAAGGACCAATGTAAATTATCACCCGAAGCACTTAGCATTACAAGCAGGGTGAATATTCTAATTGAAATTTCATAAACAGTAGCAGTAAATGATCAGAATTCTGCCCTAAAATAAACCTTTTTCAAAAAAAAACCACATTCTTTAAGAACCTAAATATACACTCTTCTCCCTAATTATACATACATTTCACATTACAAGATAAGTAATGATGCAGGAGCCTGAATATTTTAAATAAGAATGAAATCTATGTGCCTTTTGCTACAGGCATATTGAATAAGTCCCTACACTTTGATCTTCAGAAAAACTCAATTCACGTTCAAGCAAGAGCTGAAGTGATCCTGGGAGTAAAGAAGAGATCTGAGGGACATCCATCCATCCATCCAACCACAACCTGGAAATAAAAGAAAAACAGGGAAATATTTTGATCCAGTTATCCAGTCCTAAAAAGACTCTAGTCTACCTACTGTAGTATGGCTTCTTTATCAGAAAATTACTTTAACGCTTTTGAAATGAAGCTTGCACTTACGAACTGCTCAAGTTTGGAAGCAGGTAACCCAAATATCTTAGTCCTATTTCTACTTAATTTCTTCTAGATAAAAACTGTTTAAGAGTTCCACAAGAAAAAATGGGTCATCAGAAGATCCTCAGCAGATTCTAGGCAGGACAAATTCTCTAATTTACCACTGAATTTTCTCTGCAAGGGTGCCATCCTGGAGTTGATTCCTGTAAATATGTGAAACATATTCATACTGTTCTTTTTCAAACCTCTCTCAAAACCATAGTAGATTTATTGGTTCAATCGGGTGGTTCATCTAGTTCAGTATTCTGTCCCCTAAAACAACCTTAAGCAAACACTTAATGGGGATTAAGGTGAGGGAAAGAAGACCTACTGGTCATCCATTATTTATTTCTTTTCAGTCCAGGGGATTTCTTTGAACTGTTCTGATTTATCTGTTTAATAACAAGCCACAGACTTTTCTTCCAGTTACCTGAATTCACATCATCTTTTTCTACCCACAGTTTCTATACATTCTGCTGGGTCCATATACACATACTTTGGCCCATATACAACAGAGGAATGGCACAAGACTTTTTTCGGTGAGAATTTTATCCTTTCTTCTCCACAAAATTTATTGATAACATTCATCTGCCCTTAGCCTCAATAAAGTATTTACTCTAAAAAAAAAAAAAAAAAAAATCCCACCATTCTAGACTGCATCTGGAATAATCTGAAATGATTCGCAGTTCTCTGGAAGATAATGGTTTGAGTTTCTGCTACAAAGCAGGGATTTGAAATTTGATATTAAGAAAATGTTCTTTCTCTGTAAGAAAAGGCATGATTCAGTGCAGTAGTCATAAACTCTGGATTCAATTTAGGTCCAAGACACACAAGGACATAGCTTCTCAGCATTTTCTATTGGAGATTTTGAGCTAGTTTACATGCATCTCTTTTTAAAGTGCTTAGTTCTCCCTACACGTGTTATAAGGAAATAGGACATTTTGAAGTTAAATGCTGCCTAAGGCCATCTGCTTTTACAGGTTTAGTTTTTAGGAAGTTTGGAAAATTTTAGCTGAAATACTAATGGGGGTTATCACTGTTTGGCTTTAGTGGTTTTGTGGGGTGCCTTTTTAAGTAGTCTGTTGTTTGCAGTTCTGGTGTCCTCAACATAAGAAAGACATGGAACTGTTGGAACAAGTCCAGAGGAGGGCCATGAGGATGATCAGGGGACTGGAGCACCTCCCGTATGAAGG
>JAOEHY010052221.1:0-11876 GCA_025447955.1 Psilopsiagon aurifrons
GACAAAGAAACTCTATGTCCAGATTAAGGGCTCTAGTTGTAGAAAAATATGTGGCTACAACCACAGGCTGCCCAGCCTGACCACCCAAACTCTGGATCCTCTCTCCAACATTCATCCTTGCTTCCAGACCTCGGGTCCACAGCACTTTCCCAACTGACCCTACAGCATAAAGAGTATCTAAATGAAAGTGTTTAAAAACCTCCTACCAACCAGGTTTCCCGGGGTTTGCTTATTTCCAATTCCAGTATTTGCCGATCTCTTTTGGTTATGCAGATCCTCAAAAGCATAGGAAAACTTCATGAAGCTGAGCAACAGAGGCCGTATGTGCCTATGCTGACCTGAAAGGTATTGTCACCAGTGATTAAGGAAAATGTTTTCAGCCTTTTCCCATTCCAAAACCCATACCTCTCAATGCCCTTTGCAGCATAAGTGCTACTGTTTGAATCCAGAGGGTGTGAGACACCAGCCTGCCTTGAGAACAAGCCAAACAGAAGATCTAGCACTTCTAGAAACAATCTAGAAAAATTATTTTTCCAGTCTAAAAAGTGCTTCTGCATATTTTCTGAGTACATAGTTTGTCTCAGTGTGTTTCCTGCTGAATAACCTGTGATTTTGCCAGCAATTTAAAATGTGCAAAATGCTTGGCTTTCCTGTTGACATAACTCACAGGCTGACTAACAGAGGAAAATGGCCTCAGTCCACAAGTTATTTGGCATCTGAAACATGCATTGATTTTTGACACTCACAGTTTTTTCCTAGTGCAGGCCAGGATTCAGCTTGCTGTTGTGTAATCAACCTCTTATTACCTCAGTGCGTCAGCATTTTCATTTTAGTTGCCAAAATGCAAACTTACTGAAGATCTTCACTATGTTAGTGACCATTTAGCTATGTTTACCAGTGACAGTCTTCCAAGATGGGGGAAAGCAACAGATCTCAAGTTAGGATGGTAAAAATGAGATCATACCACATATTAATTTACTGCATACGGCTGCTGTGCAAAGTTTGCCATGAAGTATTTTGGGGGATTTCCATGCCAAATCATCTGTGTAAAACAGTATTGCTGTGTTTGTCAAGTCTGCCTTCACATATATTTGCTCAATTTTGCAAACAAAATAACTTTAAGAAGAGCTTCTTCCGAAAGCTGTTTCAGCCCTGGGTTTTAAGATTTGGCCCCTTTCATCATTGTGTAAAAATTTTGTGCGATGAGCAGAAATATGTCAGAGGAGGTTGCCAGAGACAAGCCATCTTCAGTAATGTCACATTTGAAGGATGCTATGCATGAATCACGGGTGCCTTAAGGTAGCTTGAAGTCTTCTAAAAGGAATCATTAGCATCTTCTCTTGTACACAGTTAGTAATATGGAGAGAACAACTTCCATGGAAAATCTGACATATATAGTATTGTTTATTCATTTCAGAAAATAAGAGATTTTGTAAAGAAATCAGTAAGCAGATATATAGCACTCTGAAGGAGCCTATGACCATAGTAATACCCAGAAAACTAATGAAACAAAAAAAAATACATTAATTGATAGCTTGTGTTACATGCCAAATTGAGCTGCATGCGTGGATGTGAGGAGATGCATAAGAGCACCTGTGTGCTGCTTTGGCCATGAAGTGTTTAAATCAAAAGGCACAAAGAGTGGCAAGAGAAATACCTGATCTAGAATTGTGAGTCTTAATTTCTTTGGTTCTTTGCAGATCAGAAAAGAAATCCCAAATTCAAGAGGCCTATATTTTAGGAAAGCCCAGGTCTCTATCAAAAGCCAGTCTTTCTCCCTCTTTCAAGAAAGAGACTTCTAAATCCAGACAGACATTAGTGAGAAATGAATATAAAACTCTGTAGAGTTCATTTCTGTCGCATACAAGGCTAGATTGTGTATGCTGATATAAAAAAATAAAATCAAGACTTTCTGCTCTTCTTCTTCTATCTCACAGCAACACTCCAGGGAAGCTTTTCTAATGACTTGTTGCTGAAAAACTACTCAATCAAAAGGGCTTTGTGGGGAAAAACAAATCCATTCTTAAAATACTCCTATTTGAAAAGAATAAAAATATAGCTTTAATAAACACTCATTAAATTAGCCAGTTTGGTAAATAAAGATGTGAAAAAAATTACAGCAGGATAATTAAACATTTTGATTTTGCACAGGGTTGGCTTTAGTATGTGATTTGAATATTAGTAGCTTATGAAGTTCTTATAGGGAAAAGAACCTGAAAGGGCCTACTCGAAAGATTGTGTTTAATTCAGGAAATTTCATTAAGATTTTTCTCAACTGTATCTCAATAAACTTATGCTTTTCTCACAGCAGAAATCTCATGTGCATTCTGTTCATCTGTCAGGGCATCTGTATAAAACAATTATTTTAAGGCAACATTTTTTGGACAGTAGAATTGAAAAATTGGTTGCAGTCTTTAGCAAATAATGCATTAAAATTCTTTCAATTATGCCCTTATCAGCTTGAAAAGAACCAAAGAAAACTGATATGAAAACAAGGAGACATTGTGTCATGAATGAAGGCTGGTAAACTGATTCCTTTTCAGGAAAAGCCGAAAAACATCTCTTTAAGTTGTGGCGAGAAGCACGAGAGAACCTGCCCTAATCATATACAGATGATGGGAATTTGTCTAATGTTTTACGGTGAATCGTTGATGAGGCCTGCCGAAGGAAAATTTGTAGAAATAAAATCACCTTGACAGTAAAGCACTAGGGTCAAAAAGCAAAGTAAAGTCAGTGTTCTTAGCTTTAATAAAAACAGTATGATCTGTCATCAACACAGCATTTTTACACTCTTGGACAATGCACTCTGGGAGCTCCTGCTGGGTTTCATTTGATTTTCACCAAAACCAACAAAGGACAGCTTATGGCTGGTAATTCATTATGACAGCAGAGAAGTTATAAAAATACACGTTTAGAGCCCTGTAAATAAACAGCCCACACTCCAATTTTCAACACAAAAACTGTTAGCCAGTCTAGGTAAAATGCACTAATAAGCTATAAAGTAGATCTCCTGGTTCAGGGTTTTTTTGTTTGATCTGTTCATTTTGTTTTGGTTTTAACTGCGAACCTGAAAGTACAGACTTTTTTAATTTATTATTACAGTTTCTCAAAGTTAATCTGCCTTCTGTGCTACAAGAGTCTTCAAGGCAGATTTGGGGAAAAAGGCTTGGCAAAGTGTAAAGAGGTATTGTTAAATACCTGAAGAAATTGTACATACATTGCATCACTGTCTAAATACTGACTAGGCAGGATCATAAGGCAAAACAAACAGCAAAGTAATTGGAAACATCTATGAAGTATATGATCACAGAAGCAGGGTGATAGGCAAAAGGATATGCAGTTCACTCTTCAGTGACTGATTTTACACTGGTGTTAGTCCAGTAAAAATTAAAAACAGGTAGGAGAAAGAGAGAAAGTGGAAAGTGTAAAAGGGGAAAAGAAAAATTAAGACATTCGAATTTTAAGATCTGTGGGCAACAGGGGTGTTTCAGAGAGACTAACACTAGTTTCCAGCAGCCATCCTTGGAAATCTGGACAAAAGCAGTCTTAAAATGCATAGCTTTACCTAATAGTTCTATTTTTAAAGCTAAAGTCTCTGACAAAATTCTTTTAAATATGACATAGAAAGCACTTTAGTAGTTTGCAGAAAAAAAATTTTAAGTACCTTCATGTGTTCCTGTGACAATGTTGTTTCCAAATCAATGCTGATACCTACATTATACTATTCATATAACCAGATACAGGAGCAGACTGGCATAAAGCATTTAAAGAATTTTGACCTATGGTGAGCTGATCCACACTAGCAGGAACCTTTACTGTAGACACAGCGCCAAGTGCAATTTGCCTGGTGCATCTGATTCAGTTGGTGGTTGGGATGCAGAGCAACAGAGAGCATCATTTTGCCAGAAAAGCCACACGCACACTCCTATTTCCTAAGTGTGATATAACCCATGTTACTTGTCCCAGTGAAGTGCATGCAAGCCCAGACTTGGGGAAAGCAAACAAACCTGTTAAAAAACAGCTGTACTATCACAGAGTGAGGTTTTCTATAAGGACTTGCGCTGAACTCAGGTACCTGCTTTGGAACTCTTCAGCATACCATGGGTAGTACAGGTGGTTCAGCACATGCACATATACATGTGTACTGAAACTCAACAATTATCAAGCTTTCCGAGGCAACCAGCCATTCTTTCTGTTCTCATTTTTGTGCTGTTATCCAAGCCTGATTGATGTGTTCTCCAAAATCAGGTAATTTCTAAAGGTTACTCCGATCAGATATCCAAAGGCACCTAGATCTTGGGCATTACTGAAATACTATATGGCTGATATGACCCTCAATGCTGTAATAACTAGCCATTCTAACATCTTTGTTTCATTTATTTTCACAACTTTTCCGTAAGTTTGACGAGAATCACCCTTACCTTTCTTTCCATACAGGGAGGAAAGGGCTCTGACCACAGCGTGAGGGTCCCCTCTGCACGCTGCTGCCAGGAGCTCTGCATCCTCCTGCCTGAGATTTGAGGGAAAGGTGGGGTTGCCTTTGCAGTTGGGGTAGAGCCTGTTTTTACCAGAATGCACTGATTATCCCTGCTCAGCTGAAGTCCCCGAGGCTTTTCTAATACCACCTGAACATAGCCTGCACTCCTGAGCTTGCCCATGAGAGCATATTTCTGGGTAGGTGCAAATATTTGGGGCAGCTTAAGGTTGCCCACTGTGTTGCCAGGAGGGTCTGTAAGCATGCAGGCTCAGCAGCTGTAAGTACATAAGCTCAGCAGCTGCTGTGTGGGGGCTCCAGAGGCATGAGGTGACTCAAGCACTCAAATTCCAAGTCCCAATTTAAATTTTGCAATCCTTTCCACCTGAGATATTTTGGTTTCTACATCACTTAGATTCTGCAAAGTTGACCTGAGCCGTATCTAAATGCACTTAAATATCTGTGATGCAGCAAAAAGGTGAAACAATTTTCAGACTCCCAGCTAGCAGTTTACCAGCCCTTGCCTTCACAAGTACCGCACCTACACATGGATATGGATATCACTCACATTTTTTAAATTCATTCTCTGTAACGGAACAGAAAAAAACTTATGTGGTACAGACATCAAAAAGATTTAGCTTCACAGGGGAAAAAAATAAAGAAAAACAAATCTTTCAAGGGAGTTAGGGTGAATAGTGAAAAGGTGCAAAACTAATTGAACTAATTGACCTCATTATATGAATTATACTTGTCTCCCAAGAAAGAAATTCTTTCTCGTAGGTTCCCAACACTTACATGGGAACTTCCATTCTGCACTCTTGCATTTGAAGAAACAAAATTAATGGTGGGATTTTTTTCCCCAAAATGCCCTGAAGGCAGGCAAATGTGACCTCTATTCGCATCATCCTGTGCAATAGTCCTGATTCATCCACTTCTGGCTGGTGCTGGACTTTTGTTCTCTGCTTCTAAGCATTGAGCAAAGACCTTTTACATTGACCTAAATTTCTGTTGAACCTTCAGCTTGCTCTCTGGTTTCTGGAAATTTTATTTGCAACTGCACACATGCTTATTTTAAACATCCAAAGCAGTGCAGCTTTCAAAAATGGCAAGAAGCAGAAGTAAAAATCATGCATTTTCTGGCATAGCACAGACTTCTATAGGTAACAACCCAACCTTCTCTTCCCCAACCAATAAGCAAAACACACAGCATTTATCAAATATCAAGAGAGAAGAAATTAGAGAAGACAAAAACCTTGAACGCAGGCTGGAGCAGTCCCATCACTTACAATTTCACATTTTGCTGTCCCATCTCAGGCATATGCTTAGCATGAATTCATACCAAACTTGAAGACAACCACGTGAGAGCCAGAGTTTACATTATCTTTCCTCCTTTTAGGCCTCATCATCCCTGAAAGTCTGGTTTTAATGGGACTTCTGCCTCCATAACAACAGCAGAAATGGGCCCTTGTGGAACAGGAAAACAGCTCAGCTCACTGCAGATCTGTGTTGTTTTACTTAGCTGGAGAAAATTTCCCGCGCAAAGGTAGCCCTGAGAACTAAAATAACATTTAGCAATAGCCTGGCCCAATGGAAATCAATGGGAGCCTTGCCACCAACTTAAGAAGAGCCAGAATGTCACTCACTACTTATATACATCGGACCAAAAGATGAGAGAAAAGATCTTAAATAAATAACCTCCCAAATAGGAATGATTGCTTTTCTTTCAGTCCTCCTAGAAGGAAAAATGATTATGCTTTTTAGCTGTCAGAACAAAACGCCAGGGTAATTCATAAGGTATTACATTAACACATATAAAACAAAATGAAAAACAGCTCCAGAGTATGACCTTTCACTTCAGCAAAAGCTGGAGCAAGTGTATTGCAGGCCAAATTAATACCCATTCTACTAGGCAAATAAATTCAAAACAGGGAGTCAATCATGTTTTCCTTAGTGTGAGGGGAAACAAGAATTTCAGCTCAAAGATGACACCAATTCTGAATAGGACTCATACTGGGAATTCAAAATGCCAACATATAACAGTGGTATTTTTAATCTTTAAAATAAAAAGTATCCCAGTGCTGTCAAAAAGAGAAGAGAGATTTTTAAAATATACCTCATATCACTGCAGTATGGTCTGCAATTTTGGAATCAAGTTCAGGTTCTTTGTTTTCAGCTCCCTGGATCTCGGTCTCATATTATCTCCAGCCAGCCAGGCTAGAAATCCAACTTGCATACGTGTACTTGTACACATGGAGTTTGAAAAGAGGTCTTTAAATGAAATCCATGGTTCTGGTAAATGGAATGGAAGCTACAATAAATAATTGTGATATGCTCCATTAAAAAAATCGAGTCAAATCCAATAATGATTAAAACGTCTCCCAAAACCCTAAGAGTGAAATTGTGCTTATGTAAAAATGAGGAAACTTTTTAAGTCTTAACTGAACAAAAGGCGCAGAAAGTATCGATGTTTTAAATTCAGTATACTGTATAATGCCACACAAACAGAGGAAGTATATTTACTATAAGAAGAGACAGTCTGCTATAGCTCTTCAAAAGCAGATATTTAAAGTTTACTTTCACATGGGTTTTCACTTTTGACCTGCTCTTGACCTGGGTAATACTTGCAGACCAGTGAGTTTAAGAAGGCCTGGGATCTATTAAAAGAGTAGTAGCTTGACTTTTACTGACTAGCACGCTGATGCTTTAAAGTAAATGTTATGGTTTGTCACAGGAACCAATTTGGTTACCGTTTGTTCTTCCTGCCCCTGCCTGCTGATATTTTCTCAAGTGTTTTTCATTCTTGAAATTCTATAAAGAAATCTGCATGCTGTTATTTTAAACTTCTGTATCTTTCTTCTGAGTAGTTCATATTGAAACACTGGGCAGGGAACCCAAAGTTTAACCTAAGTGCCATTTGGTAGGACTTGAACTCAAAGTACACAACCACTTTTCTGGCCACTTGTTATCATGGCAACAGATCCCCTTTACCTGTTTTTTAATGGTTAAATGGCTATAATTCTTCTCCCCCTAAATTGGCAGAAGAGAAGCAGTGCAGTGTGTATAGAGGAAAAATACTGGCTTATTTTGTTAACATTGCTATTTCCTGCTATACTTTACCAGCTTTATGCAATACATAGGATTTTGTTAGATCTGTCAAAACAGTGAGACACTTTGAAGAGTCTGGCTGGGGAGCAGCCAGACCTATCCCCCCTGATTTTACAAAGGACAATCTTGTTATACCTATCTTTAATTTCTTGTCTTAAAAATAATTCTATCTCATGTAATATGATAAGAAAGGTGCACATTTTCTCTCCTCCCTTGAAATTACAAGATCTTAAAATCTTGGGTCTATAGGGAGAGGCCACAGTTAAGTTCCCAGGTAGCAACAGATTTGACAAATCCTGCATTTTTCACGCAGGAGAGTACATATGAAAAGAGAGGAATGAATTAGTCCTCAGCAGATACTTGACATATATGCAGAAGAGACTGAAGCATAATTTGGGATTGAGCACTATCTTTTCTGTAAAGCAATAGGTTCAAAAGCATTTGAGTTCTGTAAATCCTTTAACTTGTATTTTTTTCAGTGTTTCATTTTTGTTTGCCTCAAAACAAAGGACTTGTGTACCAGCAATGACTTATGTCCCCAAATGATATCAGCTGTGCAAGTTTGTTTTCACAGAACTAATCACCTGCATTCTCCCAGCTCAATGCAGAAGGGGATGGAGCACAGCTGGGAAGCTGCCTCTCTTGCTGTGGCAGGTTTATTGGCTTATTCTTCCATGAATTATGTCTGATACTATATAGAGGGGATTTTCTGTGGACTGTTCCTATATTGTGGAGTCTGTCAAACAAAAGAAATCTCTAGGTGTTTGAAGCTGTGTTGCACCTTTAAATAGCAAGAAATCCAAACTTGAGAGGGTTTGTCTAAGTCAGAGCTGCTGACTGACTAGAAGAGTTAAGAAATTCAGTTAAGAAAACATTAGCAGCTCTGAACAGGACTTAGGAAAATATCCAGTCACAGCCTGCAAACCCTTCAGAAATGAGATGGGATGCAAACAAACATAAAGGAATTAAGCTGATAAGCAAAAAGACGTGAATGTTTCTTCCTCCCAATAATTTTTTCTTGCTTATGCAAGTTCTGATATTGTAATGCTCACAGCCAGGATTTTTAAGATCTTGTCTACATTTCTAAGATATAATCTGAAGACAACTCCTTTGCCTCTTTTGGCAATTTGTCTTTCATAGATTAGATCTACAGAAAAGCAATAAAGGCAAATTTCAAACCCCCAAAACCATCTTTTGACATGAAACGCTGTTTTGAGGTGCTACCTTTAAAGCAAACGTTAGTTTGAGTAATGACTATCAAAAGGCAATGTAACCAAAGTGCAGTTTAGGTGAATAATTTAAGGAGCATTTTCCCACATCAATTCTCTCATCTTTATTAGCAGTAAGAAATACCTTCACATAGTAGCAGCATGCAGATCTGGACTTAAAAAGTGCCAAAAGTTACTGCCACAGTAACTTTACCCTGCCCATGAAAAACTTACCGAACCTGCAGACAGGCTAAGAAGTACCCCACTATAAAAATCACCTGGTCTTGGTTTTGTTCAAGTAAAATACTTAATGGAAATGCAACTAACTGAGGTGGACACTGTGATACTTCAAAGAAATCCCATCCTATCCCATTCTGTCTTTTCTGCGATGTCAGATGATGTCACTGCCTTTGGTATCCTATTTAAGTATGATTAAGGACTGAAAATAGGCTACACTTCTCAAAGGATTTCCTATTGTACTGAGTGAGACTATTTGCTTGCAGGAGCAAAAGTTCAGTAACTTCATACAGCGCATCTTCTGTTTGGCTTCATATTTTAACATTGCAAATGGTCGATTCAGGTTGATAGTTTGCTAAAAGCAGTCTACAAAGAACAAGCATTTCTTTTTTTTTTTATTGTTCAACAATTAATTTTTTTTTCTTCAAAAAGAACAAAAAAAAACCCGAAAATTGTTTACCAAAATTTTTGCTTCTCCAAGCTGAAGAATCATTACCCTTCAACTGCTCAATCTCTATCCAAGAAAACAAACAAATTGCTAACATTCATAGCTCTTGTGGGCTGCTCTAATCACCAAAAGAAAGTTATCTTGAATTCGATGGAAGATAATTTATGTGAATAATGGCCTCCAAGATTTTAGAAACATGATTAGTGAAGAAAGGTTAAAAAGATCAACATTGCACTAGCAATAAGAAATTTTAAAAGTATTAATATCTTTCATGACAAGAATAGGCATAAAACTAGTGGCTTACATATGGTCACCCCATCCCAATGTTTTTCCCAGTATAATGGTGACTGTACACATTAAAAGATCAATGCTAGATAAATGGAGTCTCAGGGAATTACCAGCATGTCCATTGGTTTCTGGGATTTACTCAGACACCAAGATTCAAACTCAAAGCTTAAAACTATTAAAAGAGTGATCAATTTGTTAATGAGAGATCAGATGGGATTTTCTGAGGACAGAATACTAGAAAGACAGCATTTTATTTTCAATACTTCAACACACTAACTGGAAAATCAGATGAATTTGTACAGCCAGGGCAAAAAAAGGACAAAGGATTCATAACATTTAATTAATTTTAAATTGTTTTGGCAACAGGAGCAAGTGGGTGTTTTTCCTAATGAAATTAGAGTGGTGGAGAGGACAGGACAGAACAGGCCCACCTGGTATATTTAAAATATTAAATTAACACAAGTCACAAAATTTGGGTTTGAATCTAAACATATATTCCAGCTTTTGAGACTTTGGGAATATTAACAACTGGGATTTAAATTCAGGGCACTGTACAGATCGAAATAATATCACATCCTGCAGATCCAATAGTAAGTTACTCACATTCTACAGAAGGGTAAATGAAACAATGCAGGGAAGTTAGCAATTTACTTAAACTTTAACCAAACAAAGGGCAGGTAGGAATCTTGGAGAGCCTGAGTATATCTCACTGCCATTTTCCATCTTTACCATTTTTACCAGATTTCAAACTCCAGAAAAAAACTGGGCTAAAACTCAAGGTATAGGATTCATTCAAGTGTTTCTCAACATACAAAGCTGCATTGTCCAAGATCTCTATATGAAGCCCTTCTCTTGTCTACTCCAGACAAGAGAAAACCTTGAAGGGAGCACCGCAGCAAGGCTGCCTAATAACAGGGACAGATCCCACAAGCAACCTCATTTAGAAGGGATGCATGGGGAAGAATGACAAGCAGGAAATTAAAGCAAAAGAACTACCCATCTCTCTTTAAAATTAACCTAGAAAATGGGAAATTTCAAGGATTTGAAAATAAAATGGGATTCCTGGATCAAAGCATTGTAAAGGGGATACAAAATCTTTAACCTTTAGCTAGCCAGATCAAAATCCAGCTGAGGTCAGGAGGGATGAAAGGTTATCATCATCTAATGACTTTCACAAACTTAACTAAAATCCCCTTCAGACTTCTTACGTCCAAATGCATAACCCTAGCTACCATTGGAGACAACAGCAAAACTCATATTGACTAAGAACGGAGCCAACCTTGTATGCCTGTATTCATAAATAGGCATCATGTCAACAACCAGACATAAGGTTATTTAAAAAAAAAAATGTACTCCAGATGTAAAGATTTTGGATATAGACATTTCACAATTATAGCTGCAAACTTAAACAGTCCTGTTGAGAAGATGAATCAAAAACAAGCAACAAGTCAAAAGGAGGTAAGGTCCAAACTATTTTAATGCAAAGGATTAGACGCTCTAAAGAAGGATGAGCACCACTGAAAAGTACTTGAGAAAAACATTTGGATTGATGGACATGAAGTTGCACTGAATCTCTAGGTGTGAGCACTTTTTCCCCATTCACCAGAAAAATAAAATGAGAAAAAACAACCAAGCAAAACCACTTGTCATATCAACATGATTTTTAAATCATGTTTCAGCTTGCAAATGCTAATATAAGAAGGAAATTATATGACTGTGTGTTGATTCAGCAAGAAACAGAACATTGAGCCTTGGGTGAGCCATAACTCTTTCAGAAGTAGATTTGTGTTCATTTACACATTTTTGATACAAAACCACGAAGTCTGCAACATATATTATTGCTTTCGACACTGTCCCGCATGACATCCTTGTCTCTAAACTGGAGAGACATCAATTTGATAGGTGGACCACTCGGTGGATAAAGAATTGGATGGATGGCCACACACAAAGAGTTGCAGTCAATGGCTCAATGCCCAGCTGGAGACCTGTAACAAGTGGTGTCCCTTAGAGACTGGTGTTGAGATCGGTCTTGTTCAATGTCTTTGTTGGTGACATGGACAGTGGGATTGAGTGCGCCCTCAGCAAGTTTGCCAATGACACCAAGCTGGGTGGTTCA
>JAOEHY010052221.1:12188-58728 GCA_025447955.1 Psilopsiagon aurifrons
AAAAAGGACATGCAACTGTTGGAACAAGTCCAGAGGAGGGCCACGAGGATGATCAGGGGACTGGAGCACCTCCCGTACGAAGATCGGCTGAGAAAGTTGGAACTGCTCAGCCTGGAGAAGGCTGCATGCAGACCTCATAGCAGCCTTCCAGTATCTGAAGGGGGCCTATAGGGATGCTGGGGACAGACTCTTCATTAGGCACTGTAGTGATAGGACAAGGGGTAATGGGTTCAACTTAAACAGGGGAAGTTTAGATTGGATATGAGGAAGAAATTCTTTACTATAAGGTTGGTGAGGCACTGGAATGGGTTGCCCAGGGAAGTTGTGAATGCTCCATCGCTGGTGGTGTTCAATGCCAGGTTGGACAAAGCCTTGGGTAGCATGGTTTAGTGGGAGGTGTCCATGCCCATGACAGGGGGGCTGGAACTAGATGATCTTAAGGTATTTTCCAACCCTAAATATTCAATGATTCTATGACATATGAAAATTATGCCTCTCATCTGGATGAAAAAGAATTTGCACCTAAACACATTATACTATAAAGGCTGCACCATGCCAAGTGATCCTGATTAATATATTTCTGTAACCTCCTAGGACCTCACTACTTACCACTCTGTTTTTCTTTTATTGTAAGGAACTGCATGAGCTAAACTTAGAACAGGCAAAACTTAGAAGGAAGAACCCATGGTTATGATGTATTTAAGAGAAAACTGAGAAAGCTGGTAACCAAGACTCCTCCTGAAAAATCCTCAGTCTTTCAATGCATTACTATAAAACTTACATTTGATTCTGGAACTGCTTGAAAGCCTCCTCTTGAAAGCAGTGCCACAGCAAAAGGGACTGGGTAGAAAAAGAGTGGTGTTAAGAACTGAAAAACTAGCTTTTAAAAAGTGTAATATTTCAGCCTCCTACCCAGCTAAAAGTCCTTCCACATTTCATGGGATAATACACCCCTCTTCCACTCTAGTTTCCCTGTGTTATTAAATGACAAGTGCATACTTTAAAACTCCTGCCACTGACACAAACTGAAACAGAGATTCTTAAAGGCTAACAAGAGTAGGAGCTAGCGCAGAGACTTGTTACGTTTCCTCAATAACCTTATGTAGTGCAAGCATTTTCTTGAATAAGAAATTGAGCGTTCAAGATAAACCTGAGCCCTTTTCTGCCTTAGGGTCAGGATTTATTCTTTATAGGAAATTGAAACATCTTGGAATTTGCACCATATAGGAAAACACATTTAAAATCAGTTTCCAGTAACTTAGAAGTTAAATATATATATGCACATACATATGGCCTTCTTGTACATTTTCACTTTGAAATTAAAAAATTGGTGAGTTTCCCCCAGAAAAATTCTAAGAAAGTGAGCTCATAGCTTTTGTTGGAAAACAACTCTTTATAAAACAGCCTATATCAATGGAAAAACATTGCACCAATCTACCCCAACCAGCTGTTCTTTCACAGAAAGGGAATAAAAAAAATAACAAAAAAAAAAAACCCCACACTAAAAGACCAGCTTTGTTGTTAGAAACCTTGAAAATATGAAAGTGTAAACTAAAATATCTTTTTAATTATTTATTGATGTTTTAAACCAAAGTATGTGTTGTCATTTATAAGTTGAACTGTTTACAGTACTTGTCTTTCCTGAGCATCTGAAGACCTCTTGAGAAACCAATGGGGGAAAACCAGAAAACAGAACTTCATTCCCAGCATTCCTTTAAGTTTGCTGCAGGAGATAACACAGACTTATTTGTGCAAAATCTCACTAATTTTCAATAGTTTAGTACGGAAATGATAGCTCATAGTAACACAAAACATCTGATGTGAGATATGCATCATACTGTGGGCTTTGGAAGTGGCCACAGTAGTTGAAGGACATCTGTATTGGGTCCCCACAAGATCTATTACATTTGCAGAACCTATGTGTATCTTGGGATTCACTCACCCCATGCAGCCCAGTAACCAATTCTCCAGCAGTCAATGAATGGAAGACCCACCAGAAATTCCTCAGATAAGACCTTACCACCTCTCTAGCTGGAGAGCCCCTGAAGCTTCCTGCTTCCATCTTCCCTCACTTTAAATGTAGAGGATAACAGCAACTACTACAAGGCTTCAAATGCATAAACTAGGACCTGGAAAAATAAAGCTCTGCAGAGATGAAAAAGCTCCTCACCTTTTCCAGTGCAGAGGAGTCCTGAGTGGTCACTGCTATTTAGTACTTCTTCATAGATAAGTTTCTGTTCTGCTGTCTTTCTGACCAGTCTCAGTCAGGTCATTTGTCAAAATAATTGTTTTAAAGACAGGCATTCTTAGGCAATCTGTTCCCTCTCTGTATTTCCCATTACAGTCATTGAAAGTTATGTATGCAGATGAAAATGATAAACAGACCTCTTGTGCTCTCAGAATATTCCTTTTTTAAGCAAAGACTGAAACCTCCAACAGCAAATGTGGCTGAGTCCCTACCAATTTCCACGTAAAAAAATATAATGGCAATACTAATGTCAAGCAAGTGATTCCAATCCATTGTTTACCAAGAAAGTTTCAATGCAGATTAAACAGTCAGCTTAAGGTCCAGAAACCTGTTCAGCCGCTGTACCTGTGGCGCCAAATCAAGACAAACGTTGCCACCATTGCTAAGTCTTCCAAATAGTCCCGAACTCCTTCTATCTGCTATTGAGAGATAAAAATTAATTTGACACCAGCAAGTGTGAATAAACTGCTGAACTTACTCAACATGCAAATCACACCAAACTACCTAAAGTTAAGAAGTAGAAATATTCTTACGCAAAACTGCAAAAGATGTATATAATCAATTCAAGTGAAACATAGCCAGCATAGTACTTGCCCTATCCCTCAGCATTGTGAAAGGGAGTGGACACGATACTTGCCACCAGGTCCACCATCCACGTCATTTGTCCTCAGGTGTTACAAGCCATCACGTTGTCATTGCGGACACACTGCTCCTTGACAGGACTATCAGAGCCACCTGTTCCCTAGGGACTGACATCACTCTCCCTTACCAAGGGACCCAGTCTCCATTGCCCAGCAAATAGAGCAGCCTCCTGCAGCCTCCTTAGTCCCTTAGCAGAGGATGGAGCAATTGAGGGCCTGTGGTTTTCAAGGTGGATTATAAAGGCTCTGAATAAAGTAAGTCACATAAACAACAGTTTCCCCTCTGCTTTCTCTACTCTTTATGGCTTCTTACTCCTTATAAACAAGGAAACAGCCAAGTACTGTCTTCTTTGAAGAAGATAATTACCAGGCACATTGGATGGCTGATCTGCTGTAGGGCTTTCTTATGGACATGGCTAAAACAAGACAGACCTAAAATCACCTTAATGTGTCTCTCCATTACAACACTGCCTTGCTCGCATATAAAGTAAAAAAATGGGCACTAAGTATCACGATATTTTGACTAGCAAAATGTTCAGGTACTATATTAATAAGTAGAAGTAGAAGAAAGATTGCATTCTCTCAGAAGCTAAAGCAATTTACAAGACATATACATTTAAATAAAAGATTCATCTGAAGGCAAAAAAGAACATGCCCTTCTTTATTTCATTCCAAAGGCATCCCAAATACTTTTCTCAGCACATCAAAATGAAACAATGAGACACAGTAAAAGCAAAAAAGATTATTTCAGTCACAAGCCTGTGAGCTCTCAGTATATTTCTGCACTTAGTCTGTATTTTTTTAGGTTCCTGTATATTTCGCAGTCCACTACAGGAACAGGATCTGACTGTCAATAGTATTCTCAGCTTCCAATTGATGTCTGGTGATACCAGTGAAAGGATTTTTGCCAACATCACTGAGCCTGGAAATAGGATGAGGATATCCATATATCTGACTGTATTAGTAAAATAAACCTTGAAACAACTTACATCCTGTTAGAAAAAATTACTTGGGCTTCAGAGAACACAGACTGCTATCAAGTGGACTTAACAGTTCTATTCTATAATTATTGTAATTAAATACCTGGAACTAAACGCTAACTTTAAAAAAATATATATATAAATCAGTGATCATTTTTCAAAGAGAAGTTGTAGAGGTTCTCTAGAAACTCATCATTAAGCTAAAAGATTCTTCCAATTAAAAAGAGAAATCAACATTCTGGTGAGCTCATGGTGCATTTCACTATGTTGCATGCACTTGAATTCACTCTGGTTTGTGCGTGAACACAATTGTTTTATTGGTGATTCCCCCTTTTAATTATCAATTTTATGCCACTGTTCAGAAAGATATTAAACAACCAGATCCCTGTGGGC
Organism: Psilopsiagon aurifrons; assembly: GCA_025447955.1. Lineage (NCBI taxonomy): Eukaryota > Metazoa > Chordata > Aves > Psittaciformes > Psittacidae > Psilopsiagon > Psilopsiagon aurifrons. Next base: position 16,451 of record JAOEHY010052221.1, read on the forward strand.
ACTCTTCTCTTTTCCCATGACTGATAAATCACCTTATGTGATACTTTTCAGACTTGGTCATCCTGGTATATTTATATCAGCTTTGATGATGTGATCTAGTTGCTGACAGCTTGCTTGTGTTAAAAGGACTTCAATTTCAGCCTCAGCTCAGCTTCACCTCTGCTGGTGTAGACTCTGTTCTGCTCCAAACCTTTAAACAAACTGAAGGCATCATTTAAATATTAAAGTGAGAATTATTCAATTATAAATATTCAAGTGAGAATTAAGCGTTGATATCATCTGAATTATATTTACTTGCTTCATCGCATGTTTTAATGTCCTTTTTCTGCTGTGCCACTAAATTCTATGCAGAAAGTTCAATCTGCCCTGAAAGGTAGCTCCCACTATTTTTTCTTAATCTGGCTGCTGCCGTAAAAAAAACAGTGAAAAAATGCATCTATAAATACATTAATAACCAAAGGAGAGCAAAGGAGAATCCCCATCCTTTATTGGACACAGAGACAAACACAGTGACAAAGAAGGAAAAGGATGAGATTCTTAATGCCTCTTTGCCTTATTCTTTAAGAGTAAGACCAGTCCTTTGGGTACCCAGCCTCCTAGCCTGGAATACGGGGAAAAGGAGCAGAATGAAGCCCGTGTAATCATGAGGAAATGGCCAGCAGCCTGCTACACCACTTAGACCCATGCAAGTCTATGGGCCCAGATGGGATCCACTGAAGGGTACTGAGGAAGCTGACAGAAGTGCTCACTGAGACACTTACAGTCATTTATCAGCAGTCCTGACTACCAGGGAGGTCCCAATTGAGTGAAGGTTAGCAAATGTGAACACCAATCTACAAGAAGAGCCAGTAGGAGGATCTGGAGAACTACAGGCTCATCAGCCTCACCTTGGTGCCAGATAAAGTTCTGAAGCAGATCATCTTGAGTGCCATCATATGGCAGGTACAGAACAACCAGTGATAAGGCCCAATCAACAAGGGTTTATGAAAGGCAGATCCTGCTTGATTAGCCTCGTGGTGGACTTGGCAGTGCTAGGTTAATGGGTGGACTTGATGTTCTTAAAGGTCTTTTATAACCTAAATGAGTCTATGAATCTGGTGGTCATTTTATTTCACCTATTTCCTCTTCTGGTTAGTTCATACTTCTAGAGCAGGAGTTTCCTTGTTAGTTGCATACAAGGTATCAAGTATAATTATAAATGAGTGTTTGGGGGGGAATTTCGTTTCTAACCTTATGATAGTCTTTATAAACACTTGGAGTACCATTTTAAAACATACTCCCTTCATTTTTTTTCACACAGGACCAGACATGTCGCAAGGGCATTCTGAAATATTTATAAGTTATTCTAAAGAGATAAAAAAAGAAAAAAGCTGAAACCATCCCAAATGTTCCCATGCATGTTTGAGTCTACTGAAAATTCTTAAGATTCTCCCAGAAAACAGTATTCTACCAACACAGGGTCATGGTCTTTGGCCTCTGCAATGCCCCAAGCATATTTACCATTATTATAAGACCTGTCATTCATCTCTTTAGATCTCTGACAGAAAAAAAAATGCTTAGCTATTTTATCTATTTAGACAATATCTTAATACAGAAACAAGCACTCCCAAGCCTGTGTTTCAGCTACAGAACATCTGTGCTTTTGTGCTGGTGATTTTGTGTCACTTTAATACTTAAGAGGAACTTCTTCCATTTTTTTCAGAAAGACGTATTAAATGCATCATACAAATACAGTGAATGCAACATCTTTAAATGTCTCTGGTACAAGAGAAAAGTTGTGCATAACAGTTTTGAAGCAGTAACTCTTCAGTCTTGTTGTGTTTTTTGACATTTTAAGGCAATAATCTTTTGGAGGTCTTTAAAGCACTCCTACAACATAAATTACAGACACACTGACACAATGCATGTAAAATATCAGTCACATCCAAGGCCAGGCCAGACTCTCTCTAGATACACATCAATTAGTTTGGTCACTTGGCTGGATGCTCAGTTTCCCGAGTGAAGACTAGTGTACTGAGAACACTGATTCAGTGCTCCAACTTAAAGACTATGCTACACATGTTGAAAATTCAATATGTGTGAGATATATAGAATGAAGGATAACAGTGACTTAGAGGATCCCTGACTCTGTTTTTCAAAGTAAATTGAATTACTTTAATCTCAAAGCCCATACATAATTCTTATCATTTGCATATATTCTTAAAGTATAAAGAACTATGCATGCAAGCCTAAGTGAGCCTCATAATTCAAAGCCATTAGCCTTTGATTCCTCTTGGAATTTCAGACCTGAGGCCATAATCCTGCCATGAGTTCTAACAGCTAAAGCTGACTTGTGAACCCAGGACTTGTTTCTTGGATCAAATTCAATACCCTTTTCCTGAAGAATGAAACAAAAAAGACTGAAAATACAGAGAGACCTTTTTTGTCTTGCCCCTTTACCATCACCAACACAGCTCTGCCTACACTTCAGGATCACAAAACAGGAAAATTAGCAACATTTTCAACCTTTCCTTTCTGAACCCATCCACTGGATCCTGGCATGAACCTACTCAGAGCAGATAAGTATGGGAACACTATTCCAGAGGCAGGAGATAAATTGCATTCAATAGCTCTTTTACCTGGAATTAATCTCATGCCCACTAGGACAGGCTGAATAAAGCTCTGCGATTTAGTCACAGATAATAATGGTAGATTGCACATGGTGGCTCCTTATCCCAAATCCAGGTGCAGAACTTCCATCAGCTTCTTCCTACAGCCACCTTTAGGTGCTGCAAAAGCACGCTCAGAGCAGCAGAAATTACTCTTGGTAAAACTCCACAGCTAGTTGACCAAACAAAATTACATCTGCCATGCAAGTCCACATGCTTGCATGACTCTTCTTGGTGTTTAGGTATTTCTGCAGCAGAAAGGTGAATGAAGAGAGGAAGTCTACAGTTTTGTTTTGTTATTGTTTGAAGGCTTGAGAGGATAAAGAGCCATCAGCTACAGGATTACAGGGCCCTAAGAAATGGTGGGAAAGAGAAAGGGGTTGCTATGGATCTAGCAGGGAGAATAGGTATCAGATACAACTTAAAACCATAAAAGCAAGATGGATCACAAAAAGAAAACTTGCAAGTGTTAAAGGCTAGAACAGATGATGTAATCTCCCTCAGAATTCAAAAAGTGAGGCAGAAATCAGGCAGTTAGGAAACAGAAACAAATCTACAATAGAAAATTGACACATATCGAAGATTCAGTGAAATATGAGAAAGAGAAGTAAAATCTGAAATTTGAAGCAAAGAAAATTTGATAGCTACAAGTAAAATGGCCTTCCAAACTTATCCTCTGCCATTTTCTCGTATTTTTAAATTATGAGAGTCAGACTGTGACACTTCCAGGCATACACAAGACTGATCTTCATCCCATACATTCTTCTTCAGCAAATTATCCATTTTTCCTCAAAAGATTTTAAGAGAGCATAATTTTTATTAATCTGTCACTATAATTTTTAAAGGATGTGTGTAAATCACTGCATGCATATTGGTCCATAAATAATGGGAAGGAGGGATCAGCTCACTTCCTATGAGCAAGGAGAACCAAGTTAATGCAACAGAAAGGAGGAGGACATGCCACTGCATCTCAGCTAAACTGTTATGCAATAGCTACGATGATGCAAGATCAGGCTTGAAAGTGGGAGCCAGGCTTCCTATTCCCCATCCTGAGAGCTGCAGAGCATTGCAGAGGTATCTGGTGAGTCTCCAGGGATAAGGTTCAAGCCTTGTCACTACAAATCACCCTCTGCCAAGCAATTTGTGCAGCAGCTTATAACAGCAGTTAAACAAAGGAGTCATGGGGCCATCCTCTGGACTGAGGGCAAGGCAGTTGCTACTGGGGAGAGGAGACTGGGAGATAAAAGCAAAGCAAACATGCCAAAGTTAATAGGGCAGAAAAGGCTCAACCTCCCTCCGATCCCGGCTGCGTGGCAGGAAAAGACAGAGCGTAGCCTCTGGAAGGGTAAATACGTGAGAGCATCAGCATGAACCAGTCACACTGACATCAGTCATCTTGTTTCAGTACTCACCTAAACAGGTGGGCTTTTCAGCCGCCCTCTGGACGCCGGGTGCTTGCATTCGTGCCATTGGGCTCTGTGCGGGAGTGACTTTTTGCAGACTTAATAGAGCAACTGTAAATTGATTTACACAGGGAAAGCTATATTTATAGCAGAAATGGAAAGTATTTATCACAGGTCAGATTGCTTTCTGCTACCATGATGTAATCACCACCAGTATTATGCAAGAAGAGATTTTTGTCTTAAGGTCTTTAAAATGAAACCTTAGAGGTTGCTGGAAATCATGGAAAGAATTAAAAATGTGATGTTCTGGAGAACATTAGCCTGTTGCTCCTGGGACATTCTCTACTTGCTCTGACTATTTTCCAAAGAACAGAATACAGCTTCAGAGCACTTGGGGCAGATTTTTTCAAGTTTGGTAACTCAGAATGAATCAAGTTGTCATCCCAAAAAAAGTCAGGATGTGCCTGAGGTGCTTTCAATATAATAAACAAAAATACTCAAATTCTTAAAGCCACTCATGGTGCATTGCCCGTCTTTTTGCACTTTTCCTCCCCTAAAAGCTGTGCAGGGAAAAGTGTCTCATTCCTGGCAAACAGAGAGTTCTTGAAAAAAATTTCATAGTACACCCTATGATTCACTAGGCATACTTGGATGAAGCCAAGCATCCACGCACTTAGAATGGCATTTTGCAAAGTATGTGAAGATTATGACAACTTAACTGGACTCACTAGGCACATTAATAAAGACCATGACCTACAGACCTTACAAAACCAACCCAAATGAATCTTTGGAAGACAGACACAGCATCCTGGGTGGGCTGGTGTAGCCTGTGCTGTACCTGCAGTGCCAATTGTTGTGCTGTCAGGTACCCAACCAGATTTAAGATCTCTCAGTGATGCCTCCGACTGCAGGTCAGAAATAGCCAGCGCCAATATAGGAAACAAAGGCCTTAATACTCCGTACACCATATGTATAGGCCGACAGAGACATACAAGATGCCAGCAGGCACCTGATGGACCTCTGGGTGCTGCAGAACTCTTGGCTTTCACCAGCTTAGCCAGCAAGGGTACTCAAGACAGCACAGCAAAGAGAACAAATGGAGACACACGTCAGGATGGTGGGCTAAAACGCGTCAATGACTACAGATACTTGCTCCATAAAGGTGCAGTTGCTGCATATTGGTAAGTGCTGCACCTCCATGCTTCCTCCCAAAGCAAGGCTACATCCATAGATGTAGGCAAGGGGTTTTCTGTGGTGTCAGACTGTAGGAGGAGCAGCCCAGGGCCTGAGAGTAAAAAGGTATTTTTTTTTACCCCTTGATCTTTCAAGGATTTACTTGTGTGTGAAAAGCAGAGATCACTCTAAGCCTGATGGAGTGAAATAAGCTTGGGGCTTAAGGGAGTGGTTTCACATTAGGAAGAGGTTATGAATGAAATGTGGGGGTTCCTAGCCTGAGCAACAGCTCTACACTATTAAAAGTATTTTGGCTAAATACTGGACTGAGATGAATGATGGTGATAACAAAGGAGTTGCAAAGTACTCTCCTGCCCTTCACCTGAAACTAGGTGGTTTTAGAATCTGGGGGGCTTCCCCCCCCCCCCCCCAAAAATAGGAGGCAATGGGAAAGGTCTTGCTTGCCAGGAGGATTTAACAAATTTGGTTACAGCAGGCTTTATTAGAATGGCACAGTTAAGGCCACTAATTTTCTTCAGGAAAAGGGAAACTTCTGGGTACATTTCTTGAAGCTTTTAAAAACTGAGTCAGGGATACAATTTCAAGGTCATTAATAAGAAACGTCAGGAATTTTGGCAGTCTTGTAGACCCTGAACTAATAAATTAGACAACTACAGAGAGCATTCCTCTTTTCTATTGTTATTTTTTAAAATGGTTTAAAAAAAGGAGGAGAAATTGAAATACCAGAACAAAAATTCTAACCTTGCTCCAAGATTTTACATTAAATCTTTCACTTTTCATATTAATATTGAATTCTTCAAATCCTAGTCTCATGTTGATTCAGCCACTTTGCTTCTACTTATATGAAAAAATTACAGGACATAAATATTACATACTCAATTGGCTAAATGGTGATGTATATGAGATGTTGAAACAGGAGACAAAAATATTTCAAAGGTGTCAAAAAAATTTTCCATCAAATTTTGTCACAAAGGACAAGTTCTGATATTTAGATTTGAGGCACTGATTTTAGACAGACAATATACTCTCAAGTTCTGGAGTTTATTGCGATACTGTGGTACTGAAAACACTGGTTTTTTTTCAAAAGACAAACCAAAAAAGATGACATAAGCTTAGCAAAAAAATGTGGGTTTGCATGTTATGGTTTTGCAGTTGCATAAAGTGCCATAAAGTTGGCATGTTCTGATAAACATAGTCAAAATACTAAAGTAATTTATTTAAATTATGCATCAAAAATATAATAGATATTTAAAGGGAGCAAAAACCAATCGCATGACAAGAAGTTTTAGCCATAGCAACCCTTTTCCTCAGGGAAAAAGGTCCACAAATCAAGTATATTACACAGATATTTTTGAGCCTCACTTTAGCCATAAACTGCTCAAAAGGGTTTTTTGGGGGTCCAGTGATTTATTTGATCAATACTACCATCACTCAACATTGCTTTAAATTCCTGACTAATTTTTTTTTATTGTAACATTGCTTAATACTAAACCAAAAGTGCTATCCAATAGCCACTAATGAATGATATTGTTCCATGGATTTATTTGGTGCCATTCAAGGAAAACCAGGGAATCTCTAAGGCTACGACAACATGTTCTCAACAAGCAGTGTTATTTTCAATTATTTACTTTAGTACCACTGTGATACAGAAACGAAATCTGTAATATTCATCTCACTGGGATTCCACATGGAGTATTTGTCATTCAGAAAATTTTACACTGGTCCTGTAAACACATGACAAAAACAATCACATGAGTGTGGTGTTACGTTCTAAGGCTGATCACCCCCACCTTTGGCTCTTCTTGTCTATAAGGCAAGGGCAGAGCCTTTCTGGTAGCGACAGAGAACTGCAAGGAGCTGTTATATGACATGAAAAAAAGATTCAGAAACAGAATAATCTTTGACTGTTTAAAGTCTAAAGTGCAGTCTCTGAGTCCATGAACATGCAATTAACACTGACTTCAGCTGCTGCTGTGAGTGAGATACAAAGAGGCACTTTAACCCTATAGTATGAGGATATTTCTGCAGGTAAACTGCTGTGGAAGAGACTTTCAAAGCAAAATCTGGCTTCCATCCTTTACAAATGGAAGCCACTGATTTTATCAGAACTGAAACATTAAGCTTTGCAATGTAAATTGTTAGCAGAGGTTTCACCTAGTGTTGCACTTCAGAAGAGCTTCACAGGATAAAAAACGAAAAAGAAAAATGCCTTCATAGAACAAACAGGCACAATTCTTTTTCTGCACTGAAACAAAGTTTTTATCCTAATTTAATTAACATGTTACCTTGGGGCAACAGAGCAGTTCAGAAAAAGGTAGAAGGAAATTAAAAGGGCAACAGAGCAATCTTACTGAATATTTCTCTAAAAGAAAAACATTAAGGGACTCTAACAAAAGTTTATCCTTTAAGGAGAGATAAAAGAATTCACTCAAGCTGGCTAAATATTTATTTCATATGATAAGTAAAAATGAGGCAAAATCTGAAGACAATCTGTCATTTTACTACATGAAGAGTGGTCTACCAGCAAAGTTAAAAACATATATATATATATACATGTGTGTGTTTGTATATAGAAGTGATTTTTATTTCTGTTATGTAGAAGCTCTTGTCAGGAGAGAAAGAACTTATGTTTTCATTGGGATGCACATGAGCTGTATTTTCTTTTATGGCCTAACTTCAAGGTTTATTTTGTTCCTCACAACACAGCACTGCCAAGCCTGCATTGCTCATTTCCTGCTGTAGAAACCCCAGCACTGACACTTCCCAGCACCCACGTTTTCTGGTCAGTCTGACGCTCAGACCAGGACTCTGAATCCCCAGGCGTGGAAATATTCTGACCCAGGGATTAGCTTGGGGCCATCACAAAGAGACAAAATATAGATGTGGATGGCTTCTAAGAGCCCATCAGTAGCATTAATTTGTTTGCCTGCCTATTTATCCTCGCATGGGTTGACCAACAAAACATCAAGACAAAGCAAACACAGATCTGCTGTTGTTACTCATCCAGCATCAATTCGTATTGCGCTGCTCCCACTGTGCTTAAATCTAGGATATTTGGCTTAACTCGCAGCATGGGTTATAACAAAAAGCAGATGTAGACGCTGCCACCTTTTGGTGATAGCCAATGGGTTATTACATATTTCCCCAAAATCTCTGCCGTTACACCTGTGTCCCAGTGTGGTTCTGGCACACAGAGACTCTTTGGCTCCTGACAAGACAAGGAAGCAGGCAGAGCTTGTCTTCTAGGAATACAGATATATGTAAATTATAGTTTAAAAGATACAGATATTTGTAAATACCTGTAATGCAAACCGCTGTAAATTACAGTTTTTCTAAAGCCATCTTGCTGCTGCAGGAGCTGCTACCATGCTTTAGACTTCTTTCTGGCAAGCAAAGAGAATGGTTGCAGCAGCAGCCCACCCTAACAATTTGCTTCAGGGTCTTGGAATGAAGGGAAATAAAATTCTTCAGCCCCTAGCCCTCTGCATATTAGTAACAACTTCTAAGAACATCCTTGCGCATCTTTTGCCTACAATTTTGCTCAAGGTATCCCAAGAGGAAAGGGCAGAGATACCCCTTAGACAGCAGACAGCTGTTAGGGAGGACTTTTTCTACCTCTGTGAAGTGAAAGGACCCCCCTTCCATCCATACCCATGCACAGCCTGGCCAGGGGAAGGTTTTTAGCAAGCCCCTGTTAGACTGCCAACAATCACTCAGGGCAACCCCCAGCACCCCAGATTTTCAGAAGACAGTGCTCTGCTGTGCACCTCACTTCTCTTTGTTACACTCAGGATGCTGTGGCAGAGGGAACATCAGTGTCACAGTGACCCATGGGGCCTTGCTCAACACTTCCTGAACAGCATTGGAGCTCAACGCTCAGAAGCTTGACAGGGGAGGGGGGGCGGGAGGAAAAGGAGGAAGATGGCATGCCAGCACTTGGAGCAGCAACATGCTATCTAAGAGGCCATCCATTTTCCTAGGGGGTATCCAGTGTCCTGCTGTCAACAGCATGCAAAAAAATGGAGTGTGCTGCTCCTTTCCAGGGCACCAGCAAAGTGCCCTCTACCACATGTGCCCTCAGGGCCCCTACAGGTAATTCAGCCCTTGCTGAGCATGTCCCAGGAGCAGGGATTGCTGGTGCTCCACACCACCTGGTTTGTAGCAGGCTGGAGCACACTGATCTTCAGTCCACCTCCAGGATTTCCCTGCCTGGACACCAGCGGATGCAGTGCTGCATGGGTCAAGGGAAACTGCCTTTCAGCTACCACAGCCAGGGAAACAAAAAAACCCAAACTCACAGAATTTCATTAAAAGCTAAAATTTACCTGAAAAGCCAATTAGGTCTTTCTCTCCAGGCAAAAAAATTCCAGGCAGCTTTCTGAAAGCATCTTGGTTGTACGCAGCATTTACTTACTGATTTTCTTCATTGATACAGGCACAACAGGAAGGATCCCAAAATAAGCCCTCATTTACCACGAGAGGAAATAACCTGAGTAATGGAGAAACACAGAAAGAGAGGGTCTCCCAGGCGGGTTACCAGGCTGTTAACACAATACCTCTAGCTGTCACAGCACATCACCCTTTGCTCCCTGATTGCTAATACTTTGTCTCAGTTTTCGAGCTCTCTTTGCTAGCAAACAAGCCTGTCTGAAGGCTTTGAACTTAATCATTACATGTGTAAGTGGTGATAGATTTTGTCACCAGTACCCTGACCATCCAGCAGCATCCCGATTGTACATCAAGGTGTATTGCTGAGAACACTCAAAAAGTTCAGATATAGGGGAACAATAAAAGATTTTGATCTTTGCACACCATAATATGATGTCTGATTAATGCCACAAGAAGTAACCTTATGAAGGACTGAGGTCCAGTTTCCTTTTGAAGACACGAGGTCATATTTTCTGTGTGACTGGTGATAAGAAACACATAACTTACCACAGATCAATCCAAATGTAGCCTATGGGCAAACAAACAAAACTGATCTCATTTAATGAGAGTTTACATTTATTAAAGTCAGCTCTCACAGAATATAACTTCTCCCCTCTTAAGAGCTTTACATTTAAGATAAATTTAAAGGTTTTCATTACCTTTAAGTGAAAAACTGACTTATTTGGACGTTAGGCTTTAAATTCCACTTTGAAAAATAGGTGTTTGAAGCTTTTATTACAATTTCTTAACCATGTTTAATTGTACTGTTTTTAGACATTATATTTCTTCATGATCCTGGTGAATTAATTATACTGAAAGGACACTTAGTGCTAATGTCTTGTTTAAAATAAAGTTGAGGCTGCCATTTGTAAACAGATACAATCAGGAGCTAATAATCCTAAGTATAACAGGCAAGTTGTGTTTTACTCAAAACAATGAAATATGTTTAAGTGTGTATTTTGTTAAAATATTAGGTGTCTCAGATTTCTAAGCTGGAAGTTTAATATGAATTACACACACTCAACCACGTACAGATGATTTTTGTACATTTTACAGGCTCTTATGCATTAAGATCCATGGCATACTACCACACAGGACTACACAAGCCTTTCCAATTCATGCTTCTCTGAACAGTGCTCATTTGCTATCTACTAAAGGAAACTAGGCAGTGGGGGATTTAAGCAATAAAAGCCTTCATCTTTCCTCAGTCTCTTTCCCTGCTTTTTCTACCTTTCACACTCTCAAACCATGCACAGGACATTTTAAGGTTACCCCAGAGCATGTGCCAGCATACCAAAGAACTGAGTATCTGTATAGCATCTGGAAATGCAGTTATGGCAAAAACGAGCTGCAACTCCTTGCAAACTGCCTTAGCACAGAGATTACAATCATTACTCAACTCACACAAAAAGGCATTTAAAATATTACCACCAAACCTCCTGCTTTGGTAACCTTCAGGAGCAGCTGAAACTGGAGCAATGGAAACCAGACAAGAGGTGTCTCCATGGCATGCTGCCATCAGAAGGAAAGATGCGAGTGGCTAGAAAACTGCGCGAGACAGCTATACCACCCTCTGGGCTGGGAATGGCGCAGGGCTCATCTCCATTAGCAGCAGGTGCCAATCTAACCTGCTAACACAGCCCAGTTATACTTAGATATTGGTTCATGACATTCGTCTGGTACAAAAACAGCTGAACTTTGCTTCTAGTCTTGCCTTTCCCCCCCCCCCTTAACTGCATCTTATCCCTCAACTCATCTGAGTTGGCATACTAGATCACACAGTCTAGACACCACTTGCACTGCATCCCTCTTGCCAAATTGGTCTGAATTTCACTAGCTACAAAGGTTGCCTCGTGAAGCTGACCACACGATAACATGAGCAGCTGACTTCTGAAGCCACAGCAGGCCAGGACTCCTTCCCAGTGAGCAAGCTGGCCAGCTCCATTGTGTGCTGCTATAAATCATTTGTCTCAACACTGCTTTGCATTCCCTTAGCAATTTTTGTGCTGGAAATCTAGGACTGGCAAAGATTCCCCATTAGTGGCTGTAGAATTAATTTTATGGTACGAACAGATATTAAGTTTAATTACATTGTGTACACATAGCACTCAGTCACACCACCACTACACTTACTCCTCCTCCTTTGGACTGAAAATATGACCGCATAAGCGAATGACCTCCAGAATATGAATAAATACAGATTTTCAGCTTTGAGGCCTCTCTTCTTTTTGACAGGAGACACACTTTTCTCCTCCTGTAGGAAGGCAGGGAAACTGCAAAGTTCATACCCCAGGTTCTTGAGGGAACAGTTTGACACATGTGGGAAAGACAACTGGAAAACTGTTTTTTGAAGTCTTTGCTATATTTCTGCTGCATCAAGTCATCTGATGATGGGAAGTACAATAAAATTACTGACACTGAATGTTTACCCCCACCAGGCTTGTTGCTTTTGTAAGAAGATTTTTCCAGGTATGGTACCATCTGCAATTAGATGATGCACAGATATTGGCCAGTATCCTCTCAAAAACAGAATGGCTACTGTAAGTTCTCGTTAACTCAGCCCTTTTTTGTAACTTGTTCGCTTAGAAAATACTGACCTGAATTTAAGCATACTGTGTTTTCGCATAAAAAAGTTACATCTCATAAAAGAATATCTGACTTTATAAACCTACTCAAAGCCTTTTACTGAAGAGGGAATTCTTGGTTTCCGTGAAATTGATAGATTTAATGAATATATTCCTGTTATAATATGACATCTCATTTTTCTCTCTCATAAATACTTGTCAGGTTTATGATTTTTTACTCATTGGCCAGGAATTGTGTTGCACAAGCTCAGATTGTGGGTACTCATACCAAGTTTAATTTCACTCACAAGTAGAGTTGACAAAAGATCACAGCCACTAAGCCCTGGAATTACCCTAGATATTGCCCTCTGTGCTCTGCAAATGAAATCCTACAGAAGACCCTTTGGAAAAGAAGAACATGATGGTTAACACTCAGAAATCCATTTTGAACAGGGCAGCGTCAGTACACAGAGCAGCACTGAATGACAGGCAGATCTGCCAGTTCCTGGATGAGAAAAGTCAGATGCTCAGCATTGCACTCTTGCTGTCTGTCTGTCTCAGGCCATTCCTCTCCTGCTTTCTCTTGTTCCTCTCTCATGCCCTTGATTGACTACCAGGTCAGATAAGAAATTAAGACCACTGAAATCAGAACCAGACCGCACCTGTCCCCAGCGCAGCCAGAGGAGAACTGAAATAAAGCACTTACGAAACTGCTGTGATCATAACCTTCAAAACATCGAACTCCCCCAGCTGTCTGCTCTCCCAGAGCAGGGCACTACAATGGGGAGCTGGGCAAGAAGGACCAGCAGGCTATTTCTAACGAAATGCTGTCACTTGGGGAAAGGCTAAAGCAGTCCACAGAGTGAAGGTCTGCTTTTAGCAACAAAGCTTCTGAAAATAGACATGACACTACTATTTAGTTCATCAGGTTACAACTCAGTAATAGAAGGATCACTTTACTGCTGTTAAATTTGATGCTGTAAGGAGGGAAAATGCTGCTGTTATGAACAGAGGACTACTTATCTCCAGCAGCAATTGCCATGGCAAGCATTGTTTCTAGCAGAATGTGTTTTTCTTGTAAGTCATGAAGAATACATCAATCTAAAAATTGAGGTACATGAGTTGCATTGCAGGTCCTGGCCCTAAATGCATAAATATGTGTAAAACATATCCATATATAATGCTTAAAACAACCAAACAGTTCAATACACTCAACACTACAGTCATCCTTTTGTTAGAAGTTCATTTCAGGGACAGCCTCAATTAACCGCTGCAGACAAAGCAGTAATCAGACAACTCCTCCAGCTGAAGCACAGGTAGCACACTGAACTTCACCGTATCACTGACTAAATAGATCCTGGTACCTGAAAAAGTGGCAGAGTTGCTCCAGAGAAACCACAAACAGATGTCACAGTCTTTAAATCTCAAAAAAGGTGCAGGAGAATAGCAGTCTCTCTGCTACCCAAGACAGGAAGCCAGGCACCCAGCAGGATCCTCTGACCCCATCAGAGAGAGAAGAGGGAAGAGGGACACTGAACTGTACAAGCAAGGAGTCAAGCATCCTACTCAAGACTTTGTCCATGCACCCTACCAAGGCACCCATAGGCTCTCCAAAGCAGATGATGTAAATCCCTCTGGCCAACTCTGTTTAATAATGCAAGTCTTCACTTGCAAATGAAAGAAAGAAAATCCTGACAGTATAGGTCAAAACCAGGAGCACCTGAAAGATGCTTACTGCTCCCCACCATCCAGAAACCTGGAAATAAAAACATAATCCCAGAAAGCATGAGGGGAACTTACGGAAGTTATCTTTCTACCAGAAAATACTCCTGGAAAGAGTATTTTTGTATTTTGAGGAAGTACAAAAGCACAGGGCATTTGTAGTACAGACAGAAGTGTTACATGTTGTAGAAAAGAATGATCCCCACACAAAAAATATCACATAATTACGCATTGCAAATGAACATGGCTGGAATTTCCCTGGGGATGACCAAAATAAATGAGTTGCTAAAACACATGGAAAATAAAAAGTGAACTCCAAATGTATAGGCATTGCTAATGCAGAAGTGCATCTTTGGAAACACAAATAGCCTTCCCTGCTGAATTATAAATTTTCCCACAGAAACCTCTACTGTAGGTACCAGAAATTAATATTCCTTTTGTGAGCATAGATACTCCTCCAGTATTAATTTCTGTCTGTTTTCCTTTTATACTCAGCACAGGCTTCATTCAAATTTGACTGCATTCAAAATCTGACGTGAGACATTTTGATCTTTTGTTGGTCACAGTTTGCTTCTCCTTCAAAGGCCTTAAGAGCATGTCTTGAATCAGACATTTGCACTCACTGGGGTGGCATCAAAATTGGGCTTTCTGTAAGCATGCAAATTCAGAGTGCTTGAGGAAAAAATATCTTTGGTTATTAATTAGCACACAAAAGAAGAACATGCTGCTTTTTATAGGACACACAAGCTGCATCATGCAAGTGTTCTGCACTACAACAGGATATTCAAGAAAGAACATAACTAAGACCCCACAGCTTTAACTACAGGTTTTATAGCTCTTGCAGTAGGTTCAAGACTGCTAAATTATATCTCCAGCTCTACTTAGTGTAAGCAGAAAACAGCATCTCAGATGAAACAGCAAGAAAAATTTGAGTCCCGGCTGTCTAGAATCAAGAAATTGTGGATGGAGTAGCAAACACAGCAGGAGACAACCTGAGCTGAGGTGTCAAACCAGCTCAGGATCCAAAGACCAAAATGCTTTTCTGCAGTATAACTACACTTTTTTTTGAAAAACAGACAGGGATCAACTCTTTTGTTTGAAAGGAGGTCGTGCAAGACAAAGTGCCACCAATCCCCTTTGTAAAACCCAAACGAGCCGAGCACTAGCATAGAAATAAACTCATTTAAAAAAAAAAAAAAAAGAAACAGAACATGGAAAGGAGGATGTCTTCTTTATAGTATTTTAGATTTCCAATTCAAATCCCTTTTATAAAACTGAATATTTGCACCTTCAGAATGAAATGAAGGTATTAAATACTCCTCCTATCTGGAGAGAAATACTGTCAGATGTACAATGAATGCTACTTCAAAGCAAGAACATGATGCAAGCTAGTCTGTTCTGAAAGAAAGAAAGAAAAATAAACCATTGAATAGAAGTGACATTTCATTAGGTAGCAGTCTGTTTATGGTTTGTCTGGCTTACAACCATAACGTAACCCTCTTGCTTATTAAGTTGTCAGAGAAGCACAGATTAGCACATGGATTAACAAGGAAAACATATACTACCTTTCTAAAGGAATTACCCATTTCAATTAATCACTGAGGTGCGAATGAAGTCACAGGGCATCTGTAAAGAATTTTCACATACTCTTTTTTGGCTTCATGCACAGTTACACGTATTAACATACACACTTGAAGATCGCCACTGGTTTGACTCTTCTGCCAAGGGAAAAGTACTAAATTATATGTTAAGACTCAAATAAAACACAAAGTACTTTCTGAGTTCCCACAGAGAGCAACAGGGAATCACCAGTGAAACTAGTAAAAATACTTGCACAGGTATGAAGAACTGGAACAACAAAATTGCACAGTTGGATCTACTGCCGCTACTCAAAGCCTTTTAGTGGAAACTAAGACAAATGTATGTGCAGGTAATTCCACAGCAGATAATTTGCTCCTGTTTATTGATAAAGGTTATGATACTCTATTTATACAGATCCTTCATTAGCCAGACTCTATATTATCAATACACATTGCAGTGTTAAACACTTCCATTAAGAAGTAACGCTGCTGCAATGCTTCAAGACTTGATGCAAAAACCTAGTTTTGGATTGAGCAAGATTCTGACTCTCAGACCAAAATCAGGATGACACACCACTAATCCGCTGTGAGCTGCCATTCTCTAGACTGTTAGGAACTCCTTAAATGCAAAGTATTTTAGACAAATTTGTAGCTATTTAGTACTTCAAAAATACGTTCTTGAAACCTCCTTTTGCAACATATCTCCCTGGCACCTAAATTATAGATGACATCAAGCTGTTAATTGAATAAACCTCTGCCACAAGGCTGAGGGCTTCTTATCCCACCCAGCAGAGGATAGAGTGTATGCAAGCCTCACATTCGGCAGGGGCACGAAGCAGGCTGTTCACCACCCTCTGGGAAAAGACCTGGAGGAAGAACCTACAGAATAAACCTTAGTTATAACTTATGTTTCTTCTCAGTCCAGAGCAATAATGAGAAGGAGAGAGAGAAGAAATATTAGGTACACATTTCATATTAAGAAAAGCAGTCTTCTCCTCAGATTATACTTATTAGGATCTCCATCTTCATGTTCTGAGGATACTTCAGGAAAAACTAAATACTATAATAATATTTTATTTCACACAGGTTTCAGTGAGAACAGCAGCAGCAGCAAAAATTTCATGGATGCACATAAGACTGTATTTTAAGCTTTGGCTCTGGACAACAGAAGTAAATTGCATGTAACGAATTATAAGAAATAGTGCACTATAAGATCATCTGTTATTTCAGTGTTCATCAACAATGGGACAGTATCATTTAACATGAAATAAGCTAAATATTCAGATGCCCTAGTACATTGGGGCTTGTCTTCAGGTTAGGAACATATTGCTGATTCTCTGCCATTTTAAAACAAACATGGTTTTGGTTGTGTTTGGGTTTTTTTAAGACTGCATAATTGTTTATAGGTAACACACTAATACATCTGGAAAAATGAACTCCATTTTAAAAGGCAATAGCATAGGGCAACAGCTGCAAAGGGGGTTCAATTTGAATAAAGTCTTTTGGACTACATAATGTAGTAATTTGGCCCAAATCTGAGTAAAATACAGACCAAAATTAAAATATAGACTAAAAGGTTTTAACTTGTGACCAGTTTTGTGTGCCATGTAATTTGCTTGCCATTGACTATGCCTTAAGAACAAGATCTAACATACGCTTAAGTCTTTGTTGGATTGCAGATGAAACCACCTCTGCAGCAGTTTCTTCTCTAGCTTCACCAGACATAAGCTATGACCATAAAGTACATGTGAAGTTATTTCTTATTGCTGTAGTTGTGTACAGAACTGCTCGTTTCTTTGAATCTGTCAAGTGATTTTTTTAAACATCTCCATAACCTAAGTGCCATACTGTTAACCATGAGATCTGTTTTGAATTTAAAACAAGAAAAGGTGGGGGGAAGGAATAGCACAGGAGGGAGAGATAAATCCTGTCTTTTTTTTTATATATATTTTACAAATTTTATTACTTTGGTCAAAAAATGTGACTGAAGCAATAAAATGTAACTGTTGCTCAGTGTAATGGTATGTGTTTGAAATACAACCCATTTGCTCTTCATTCACTTCATCAGGGTTTTGGCAACTGCTAAAGGCCACAAGTATGTGTGTAGAATATTCCTTATGCTATCATATCCATATTATTTCTCCACTTACTATTTCTTAATGAGCTATTTTTAACAGTTGTTCACTTATCAATTTTCTATTTATGGCTATGTGCCTTCTTCTGTCTAAAAACATTTAATGAGATTTGTTTATGAAACCTGTTTGTAATGCTTTGAATGCTGGCAGCAGCTACAAGGAGATAGAGACCATAGGTGCAGCTCTTCCAAATCCCCGTCCTGATTACAGACTAGTGGTCACTGACAGTTCACATGAAATATGGTCAGCTATGCAATCCCAGCAATTATACAGATGACAGGATACAATTTGAGATTATATCATGACATTGCCCCATTGACCCTCTCTCCAACATTAACAACACCACCTCGAAGAATCAGGGAGAGTAATGGGAACACTGAGAAGGCAATATACTCCAACTTAGTTGGGTATTTGGGGATCTTCAAAAGGCAATGTGGCAAGCTGATACTTAGCTACCTTGTTTATCCCTTGTTCTGGCTTCACCATATTTATCTAGCTGTTTATGGACACCTAAAAGCTCTAAAAGCTGTTTTCTTTGGCTCTGAACCACAGTCTATAAAATACTGCTCAGTAGGGGGATCACATTTGTGTCCTTTAATACCTAGCCAGGTGCTCTTCAGAGTTGGCAGCAGTGCCTTTACTGATAGCTTTGACTGAATTTTATGTCTTTACTGTTACAATGCAGACTGCTGTTCAGCTATTACTCCCTCTAAATCATGTATGATTTTGGCTTGCAGAAAAAATAATTCAAAGACCATTTCCCCCAAAGCAGTATGCCATACCTGCCAAAAACAAATGAGCAAAAAAGTGGGGAATACAAAATTCCCATGTAATTAAAATGAGTTTGGGTTTCTTTCCTAACTTCTTAGTTACCTAAAAAGTGAGAATTATGTTTTGCCAAAGCTTGAAAACCTCCATTTCTAAAACCAGCAGAACAACATCAATACAGGAAGCACTGTGGAGCACTCCTAAAAGAACACATTTGAATACAACAATCAGTATTGCATTGCAATCTTTCTGACACATTTTGAGTCTTAGTGTGCCATTACTGTAAGGCACCAATTGCTGATTTTTATATATTTTCCTAGGGAGAGCATCAGTAAGACCAAGATGCAGTTTCCTCAGGGCAATAGGGATGAAAGTCTGCCACAAAGTTCTGCAAAGGGTGGGGGGTTCCATTCTGACAGCTTCAGTAATGTTTTAACATTAAATTTCCTGCTCACTGCAGTTCAGTGCTGGACAACACCTTCTACCCCTGTACATTTCAATTAGACTGGATTATGGTGAATGAGATGCTGAAATTTTCTTGTTTCTTGTATACTTCTTGTTTCTTGTATACTTCTTGTTTCTCCTGCTGCTTCATACAAACAGCTCGGTGGATATCTGTGATATGTGACAGCTGTCAAGAAGGGCCGTGTTCCTGGAATGCAGCACAGCATGCCATCCACTGCACAAGGATCATCTCTTCACATAGCCAGGAAGGGTACACAGACCTTGGCTCAGTTCGGACATGAGAGCTGACACAACAGGTTATCTATTCACCAAAGTCACCTAGGAAAACTTGCATACTATGACAAGGTCTCAGGAGGTTGCCCATCCCATTTCAGAGACACATAATAGGACATCAGTGCCTAGGTATCTTAGATAATTTCCAGCAACCTTAGAAGAAAGCATTGAATAGGCTTTTGCAAAAATTGCCTATATATTCTGCAGAGTTTGGCATACAGCAAATATGTAGCAGAGGTGAGCAACTGAATTTTCAACCAATAAAAAAAAATTAGTATATCCATGAGGGTGGTGTCTCAAGCCAAACACAGAGATAAAATAAATTCTGTTGCTGTCCAAGCACAGCAGAAATGTAGAAACTCTTCCATTTTTATCATCCAGTATATCAGCAACATGAAGCTTTTGTTCTCCTGAACAAAACCATCTCACTTCACATAACTGGCATAGCATCCAGAAGGCACCTCTTGTGCCACTGAGTAAAATCTCTGTTTAGTTGTCACTTACATAAATATGCCTCAAGTTCAAGAAACTATGTCAAACTTCAAGGGAAATGTGAAATAACTGATTTTCCCAGAATGTTTGCAGTATTTCCTTTCATAAAATAACCTGTTCCACAGACTGAAAAAAAACCCATAAATTAAGGAATACTATAACTTACTGATCATCTCCTTCAAATTTAAACATTTTTTTCTATTCCAGCAGCACAAAGCAGAACACAGATCACTAAAAACAGTGTTTTGGGGGAAGAAGGCATTGCATGAGAAGACCAGAACATTATGCGTGCTTTCGGCTATATGGCAGTAGATAAAAATGGCAAAATAGGTAATTCCCATGACACGTATACATGGACACTATCCCTTGTTGACCTTGGCAATATTTCAAAGGGAAGCTTTCAAGGATCAACTGTTCAATCAATCAGATTATATGACATATGCCAACTAGCTCCACAAATGTACTTGCAATCAAATTGCAGGAATAACCACAAAAAAGATTTAATCTATTATTAGCTCTTGCACCACAATGCACACAGAAAAGTTGAACACTTAGGCAGGAGCAACCTCTATGCTTTAGAAACACCTCACCTGCCTCAGTCTGTACCAAGAGTATACCTTGAATAGCTCTTGTATAGCTGTTAGGATGTACGTTCATATATGGAAACGCCTTTCTGTGCCGCAATCTGAGCACATTGAACCAGAGCTAATGAGAACTGACCCCTGTGCGGACAGAGAACAAAATTCTTTCCAAGTGCATACCTATGCCCAGCACTCCATTCAAAACCCGGGACAAGGCTATACACATAAAAAAAAAAAAAATGGAGGCAGAAAGATACAGCCTGAAAGTAACCTTGTGTGCAGAACACGGTTTATCTCATTCCTAGAATAATAAAGTTGCATCATTGAACCCTAATGAGGGCTGCAATGGAGATTGTTGTATACACAGTTATGATATAAAAAGACAGTACTGCCCCAAAGAGTTTAAAACAGAAAGATAATAGCAAACAGCTACAGAGAAACCAACAACAGCCCCAAAACAGTTCCCAGATAAAGATAGTTAGCAGACAAATGGAAATATAAGATGAAGAACATAATATTCTACCAGCTTTGATTGTAGGAAGTACCAGTTTCAGCAGAAAGAGAAGAAATCAACTAGTGGAAGGTATCCCTGCCCATGGCAGGGTAATCAGAACTAGATGACCTTAAGGTCCTTTCCAACCCTAACTATTCTATGATTCTGTGACTATCAATTCTGCTCTGCGATATTTCCTCAGTGAGAATAGAGCCTGTCATAAGTCAACGAGGTATGTTTTATTTCACATGCATAAGTACAATTGATTCCAGGTGATGTTAGCTTTCTTCAGGTTAAGCAAATGCATAAGTGTTCTGTTGAGCAAAGGCCAAACCCCACATATTTCATTGAAAAACATTTGAGTACAAACAACAATAGTCTTCTCATGCTCAGAGAGTCACACAGAAAGTCTCTCAGAACCCAGTTACAAAGTGGAAACAGCTATTTGGTATCACACTTCAGCTGTTTCTAATGCTCTTTCAGTAAAAATAAAGGTATCTACAGTTTGCTTATTTAAGGGACGAAGGGGAGAGGCTTGGCAAAAAAAAAAAAAAAATAAAGTAAGGGTAAGGTTGGGGTTCTCTGCCTGGAGACCGTTCTCTCTCTTTTAGCCTTCTAGTTAATGAGCCAGCTCAGAATGCAAGCCTGGAAAAGTCTTTCTACCTTTCTACTTGAGTCACACTAGGGTATGGATTTAGCCTACTACATGTGAAAAGTGGATCAAACACCCTTGTAAGAGATGCTATTAATATATGCAAATTGTCCAATTTAATATTCTTTAGAATATTCATAATCTTCATTCTAGCACTTTGTATCAACTGCCTTTATGAAAATAAATTGGCCAAATTTGATCTCTGATTTGCTTCCCATTCTGCTAAGGCTGTAATCACAGCCAGCAAGGCCAAGAATCTGGGTAGAAAACTGTTCAACAGGAACAGCAAGTAATCATTCACAGCCCATAACTTGTCCTAGATGACAGCTGTGAAGTCACCCTGGACTGCAAACTGACAGGTTTAGTTTAACATCTTTGCCCTATATTTGTAGCAAAAGTCTTAAGGAGTCTCTCTATAGCCTCTACAGCTCTACCTTCCCCACAGTTTTCTGTGGGGTTTTCCAAAGGTCTGAATAGAGAAATCCAGGGCACTTTGAACAATGCAGCACCCTCTCTGTAACACTGAGGAGATTATTAGCACAGTCAAACCTTGGGAACCAAAATAAACTTCTTCATAATGTTACCTGTATATTTTAATGTCTACTGGTGATACATTCACATTGATTAAAGTCACTGCAAACCCAAAAGGAAGAGACACTATATATGTTTATACATATATAAACTATACATGATGAACTATATATGCTAAGACTAAATAAATTCTTATGCAGAAGGTCTAAAGCATAAATTTCTGTTGTTAGAAGTTTGTGTTATTAGTATTTGGCAATGAGGAACCGTAAAATAAATTGGGCTGGAAGGGGCCTCTGGAGGTTATCTGGTCCAACCCTCCCATCTCCATTCATGGCTAGTGACAAAGAATGCATAAAAAGTGAAGGGAAATTCAAAAACTGATACTAAAACCCTTTGATAATTCAGGATTTAATGAGAAATCTACCTCTTTCTCACAGAGTAAACAAACTAGCACTCGAGATTTCTTACAGAGAAATTTTTCATTTATGCTTTACCAGACATTGCATAAACAGCAGCAATGTAGTCTTTGCTCCAGACTGCTTATAGTTTGAATTTGGGTAAAACTGGATGAAATAGTTGAAAAGCTCTGAAGCAGACTTAATATTTTTTAAGAGAGTGTAATTAAAAGAGACAGAATCAGAATTCACATACACATACATCCACGCGTGTACATGAGGAATAAATTTTCCTCTCCATAATATATTGCCTACTAAATATTTTCCAGTAAAAATAGAAACCTATTGTTGAGAGATTTGGTCAAAAACTATTCTGCATAACTGTATTAAAAAAATAGTGGGATATAGTTCATTCTTTTTGCAATTCCACTTACTTTCCAGTCTCTACAGTCCAGATGCTGCAGAGGGAAAAGAAAAAAAAGAGGGAAGAGAAATCAGGAATATGTCAGCATACTCTTTGGCAAAAACTCTAGATCAAACTGATAAGCCTGCAGACTGCTGTGCATTCTCCATCACAGCCTTTAAAAGGTGAAACAACCACACTGTGCTTCCAAAAACAATATTCAAAAATAAGACTGAAGATAACCCGATTTTCGAAGAATCCTGATATTTCAGTCAAAAATAAAAAATGCTGCCTTGTCTTCTCGCTGTGCTTTTCTTGTCACCTTTCCAGGGCTAAAGCCTCTCTTACTAGAGTGTAAAGATTTTAAAACTTTCACAATTATACAAGACAAACCAATATTTCTTGACATGGGAGAGCAGCTATCCTCAAAAATTCACTTGTGCAAAGAACACTATAGCAATATGAGCTGCAGTTCAGATGAGAAATTCCCTCGCCAGGATCACAGAATAGACAGGGCTGGAAGGAAGCTCTGGAGACCATCTAATCCAACCTCCTGCTAAAGCAGGTTCACCTAGTGCAGGTTTCACGGGATCACATCTAGGCAGGTTTTGAATATCTCCAGAGAAGGAAACTCCACGACCTTTCTGGAAAGCCTCTTCCACTGCTCTGCCACCCACAAAGTAAAGAAGTTCCAGTCATTCCAGTCACGCAAGCTATCCCCACCATGTCACTGTAATTGCAATGAGATCATGGTCCTGCAACTTGCAGATAAGTAATCCTTTTCTCTAGAAGCACAGACACCTCCTGTGTCCCTCCTTTCATCTCCCTGATACATTTTCTTACACATATATACAAACTTCTGCTTTACCTCCGCTACCAGAGCTCAAGCATTGCAAAAGTAATAATTGTTCTCAATAATCATTAACTTATATACATTATTAACTTATTTTGCATGAAGAAAAATAGGCACAAAACCAAGAAGATTAGTCAAATTAACATAAGGCGTGTGAGGATGGAATAAAACTTACTTCTTGAACACAGACTTTCTTAAAGCTTCCTTCCATGATTGTTTTTACCCTGAAGTTCTTTTGAAAAGCGAATAAACTGAAAAATATTAAAGCATGGTAATTCAGAAAAGGAATGAAAGTGGGAAAAATGCTTATACCTAAGTCAACAGAGCTTGGGTTAAAGCCTAAGAGGTCTGCATCTCCGCAGCCATAGGGTTCTAAGAAAGAGCTATAATACACACTTGCAAAGCACACCTGATCTGGCTCTGCTGAGATGCCCATGCCCGGTGACAGACACTTATCTGTTGTCAATTTATTCCCATGGAAGTCTAAGGGATCTGACAACCCTGACAGAGCAGGGGGAAAACCATATGTGCCAAAATTATATCCCTTGATGGAGCTTTATTTAGTTCACTTTGTTAAAAAACAAGCAAACAAAAAACACCAAAAACACCCCCACATTTTACACATATTGAAATGACATTAAGCTTGTAAAGTCAAGCATTCAAAGATGCAGGAAAATACCAGAGTTAAGGTTTTCTATGCAAATTTAATTAGCCTCATAAGATGCAGGCCTTACAAAGCTTATCTCTATTCTGAGGTGCAGTCTTTCATTACTTTATCATTTACTTCTCTTCTTTCCATCTCCCCAAGTAACATCAAATGCTGTCTGCCAAATTTCAAGCAGAAAAGCATAGACTATAATACATTTTTCTCCCCTGTGAAGAGAGATGCAGAATATTTTCCCTTTGTAATGTGAACAAAACAATGTCATTTTCTCTCAGCTCATTCTGATGATTTAAGCTTGACTGTACACTGATTTAAGCTTGGATGAAATCTCCTCCTCTCCACCTCTCCTGAATGAACACACCCATCTGGAAAGTCTCAGCCTAAACTATTAAAACTTTGGCAGAGTTAACACAGTTAAAAACACGACCTTCTGGCTGAAAGTGTTAAGCAACCTTAAGCATGGGTAGAGTTAGCAGCCCTGTCCATCGCACAAACACAAACAGAAGAATTAGATCATAATATTCTGAAGTTTTTACAGGGTGGGAAGGAGATCTACTGTTGGACCTATGCAGGGAACATGGTTAGTGCCTCTTCCAGCCAATGCAATGGCATCCCTCAGTAGCAAGATTAACAGCAGATATTTGCATGTTTTCCGATACCAGCTCTGCCGAAGCAACGTGGCCCTGGCCTTCCAAATCTTCTGGTTTACCATCATTTACACTACCCCAGCTCTGGGAAGACATAAAATATTCCTTTCTCAGTATATGTTGAGGAAATATTTTGTTAGCTGGGTCTTTTTTTTGCCCACATACATGGTTTTCACTCACATTTGAAAACTAGCTTTAACAGAAATATAACATCCCAGAGATTGTCTTCTTTGCCTTGCATCCATTTACTATTTCACTGGCTCTTATCCACATCAGGTACTATTTTTGCACTAAAACATGGAACTACAATAGTCTCTGACCAATAAAAGAAGTCTCCCATTCATTCAAAAACCATGTTCAGCTAATTCAGAGATGCTACTGAACCAACTGCAAGAATCACCAAGGGAATGCAGTCTCTGTCTCTTGCAGCACATATAATTAATGTTCCCTTCTACCCTCCAGAGCTATGAACCTCAATCTCAGTAACAAACGAGCTATCCAAAAACTTGGTCCTAGGTTAGTGTTGTTCAATTAATAGAAATGTAAGATGCATGGCTGTTTTTTTAAAAGCGGGAGCACTGTTACTTTAAAAGACTTGCAGCTGGCTGAATGGGAGGAATGTGAAAGTAATGTGCACTGATCCTCAAAATGGGATATCCACACAACATTCATGTCAAGAAACATCATGGGGAAAAGCTTTCCCCATTCCTGCTCTTCTACTGCAGGATAGGTTCAAACCAGCCAAAATTGTCTTCCAGGTATTTGCTCCCCTCTGCTGGGACACCCCAAAAGTTGCTCTGCACTGCCCTAGCAGTGGCCAGTGGCTGCTAGAGCTTCTCACAGGAGGCATCTGCACACATAGTTCAGCAGCTACAGGGGCATGGATGAGCTGCTTGTCTAGTGCTGCTCTGCAGCTTCCTTGCACTGGAAAGGAGTTAAGCTCAGCAGTGAGCAGGAATGAGTAACTAAACTTAAAGCTCTCTAGCCTGCGCTACTGGTGTTTCCCAGGCTGTAAGGCACACCTACCCCATCCTGCTTTAAAATCTGATTAATTTATAATTATCCCCCATTTCAACATTATGAACCAAGTAAGCAGGTTGATCTACCTTGGGGAAAGCTTTAAAACCAAAAGTTCATTACAAATCACTTCTCACTTTGGGGCGCTCCCACAGTTTCCACCAGGATGGTTCAAGTTCATGGCCTAAATGGTCTCCTTGACTGCGTACCTTATAGTCTGCAAGCCACATCACCTGCCTCGGGACATCAGCAGAGGCCCTCCATGAAATCAGCCCCTGCCAGGATCAACAACCCTAAGCAGCCTCTGTGCTGTTTCATGTAACCACTTCTAGGCAGCCACAAGGTCATTTGGTTGAAGAGGGAAATGTTTGGTTTGTGTTAGCTAAAATTAGTCAGCGGGTACAAGGTATTCTTTTACTTTGGTGTTAGAAGCCTGAGAGTAGCTGGATGTTCTCAATGGAAAGATTAGTAATATAATTATGAAATATCTTCCTTTCAAAATTGTCATGCCCTCTGGGTGGCACAGCACTCACAGTTGTCCTAGATGGAGTAGGGTTTTAAACATAGCAGGAGGAAGGCTCTGGTTTTGGACTCTTTAATACTTGCTCACAAGTCTCCGAGCTGGTTTAAAGCCACAGCAGCTTTTGTCCCATTGGCCTCCTAATAAAAACTCTTTGCCTGCAAAACTTGCCAGTGAGGCTTTCATCAAAATAGTAGTAGTACCCTTATATTCGTGTATAATTGTTATCTGTTGATACATGCATGTTTTTTCACAGACCTTCAAAGCCCGTGTGTTTCCTATATGTACAATTACTAAAGACAGAGAACACTCCACTGGAAGCAAAGTTTGACATTCAAAAAAGTTATTTACCCATACAAAATCAGAACATATATGGGCAGCCAGGTTTCTGTTCCTGCAACCCACCTTCTCTTTGAATTGTGCCTTCTCCCTGTTTTGTGAAGACAATCCCTAGTCCTTGCTGAGTCCTTATCCACTCCCTTTCCTGCTCAGCTGACTGGGAACATAAAGTAAACTCACATCTATTTCTGTGTGTTCGCTTAGAGACTTCCTGTTCTTCTTTCAGAAAGCTGATTTCTTCAGAGAGCAGTTCCAAGGTGGACTCATCCAAATGGGAGAAATAAAGGATAAATTACAATATTCAGGAGATTTTTAACCTTATTCTGCTGAATATCGAGAGATTGTGCTGGTGATAACTGAAGCATCATAGTTGTCAGCAGGGACTGATAATGAGCCTGTGGACAGATTCCCTATATTTTAACAGACACAGGAGATTTTTGCACATGGGCAATAAGGGATGCTTTTGTTTTCAATTACTAAAGATAAAGTCCAACATTCATCCCACCTGTAACATGAGTTCATTTCTCCATAAATATAACTATCCTTAGAGATATATTATTTCAGTAACTCTGCCTAGGATAATCCAGTACTTTGGGATGAGGAGTACAGAACCTCTGAGAGCGTGAAAACTACTTATTTTGAAGCCAAATGATGAAGAAATAATAAATAAATACCTAAATAAAAAGACAGCTTGACAGGCTGGCATTTGCTCTCTAATATATTAGCACACAGTGTTGGTTTTGGCATAACTTGAAATCTTGGTGTAACTACGCAAAATCAGAAATTAATTACTTCCTATTTCTATTCATTCCTCCATCACTTCAGAAACTGTTTCAGGCAACAGGTAGTTGCCTGACTTTTCTCTATTTGACCAAATTACACTTACTTCAACAACAGCAAACAAATCAAACCACATCCATCTGCTACCTATTATTCAATCAATTCCAGGAATTTTTACAATCTAAAGCATATCACAAATATCCCAGGTATCAAGAGCTGTGGCGGAAAAACCTGCATCCCTCAAACTTCCAATGTAAAGAGAGCATTTTGCTTCAATGTAAAGGATGCTGCAACATTGACATGATTCCAGCATTACATCAGTAGCACTAGTTTCTACAACAAGTTAAAAATCAAGTCTTGGCAGCTCAGCCCACCTTTGTCAGCCAAGTTGCCCCCCCAGCTTTACTCTTAGCTTAAATCTCAACCTCAAATATACATAAGTTAAAGGTACAGTCTTCCTTACAAAAATCAACCCAGAATTCAACAAGACTTGGAAAGCCTTAAAGGGTTAACTCCACATCTGCTTCCATTTGTTGGTATCTTTTAATTCTAATTGAAAAAATGAAAAGCTGCAAACTGGATGACAAGCATGGACACCAAATACTAGTGTTTCTGTTCATTTGCCATGCAAAAGAAGAATTCCAGTTTACTACTTTATTTTTAGATATTGCTTGCTCATAAACAGCGTTGTAACATCATCTGTGGGTTTTGAATTTGAAAAACTTACACTGCAGATTGCATATACCCTTTTTCAGTTGGTCCAGGTATAAAATTTTAATGTTATTTCAAAGGATATGTTGTACTGATCTTTCCATTCTACCAGCAGATGTGCAAAAAGCAGAAGAGTAGTGAAATTTTTTTACTAGTTTTTTTTTTTAGAAAGGAGAAATGTATTAGGATCTTTCAGAGAAGTTTTTGCTTAGGAAAAAAATAAGGCAGATTATAACAACTATAAAAAGGAGGATGGAGTGATGATAGAGAAGTGTTGGATTGCAGCTGCTGCTCTCATCGTCTTTGAGGTTGCTGTAGGGAGCTATAATGGACAGGCAACTTGACATATGCCCTTGAACACCAGCCTGCAGAAATATGAACCAGTGGTTTTTTTTGTTTTACATGTATGGGGAGGTGAACTTGCCTTTGCAAGTTTGGCAAAACCAATCTCAAAGTATGTACATACTGATGAAAAATTCCAACAGTAGAGATTCCCCAAGAATAAAGAGTGGGGTGAATGACCATGAGTTTTTTCTGCCCTAGAAGGTATTTAGAGTCAAAAATTAACCAAAATTAATCACTAAAAAGTCTAATAGAAATCTACATCTGGATGTTGAATGTATCCTGGGCTGCATCAAGAGGAGCATGACCAGCAGTCAAGGGAGGTGATCCTGCCCCTCTACTCTGCTCTCTTGAGACCTCACTTGGAGAATTGTGTGCAGTTCTGGTGTCCAACATAAAAAGGACAAGGAACTGTTGGAACAAGTCCAGAGGAGGGCCATGAGGATGATCAGGGGACTGGAGCACCTCCTGTATGAAGGTAGGCTGAGAAAGTTGGGGCTGTTCAGCCTGCTGAGGAGAAGGCTGTGTGGAGACCTCAGAGCAGCCTTCCAGTATCTGAAGGGGCCTCTAGGGATGCTGGAGAGGGACTCTTCATTAGGGACTGTAGCAAGAGGACAAGGACTAGCAGGTTCAAACTTAAACAGGGGAAGTTTAGATTGGATATGAGGAAGAAATTCTTTACTGTAAGGGTGGTGAGGCACTGGAATGGGTTGCCAGGGAAGTTGTGAATGCTCCATCCCTGGAGGTGTTCAAGGCCGGGTTGTACATAGCCTTGGGTGGCATGGTTTAGTGGGAGGTGTCCCTGCCCATGGCAGTGGGGCTGGAACTAGATGATCTTAAGGTATTTTCCAGCCCTAACTATTCTATGATTCTATGAGATGAGAGCAAAATCGCAATGTTTTTCAATAGAACTAGCAGTCAACCAACCACAACCTGCAAAGGTATGGAGCTCAATGTACAAACATTGAAGGGGCAAAATATAATGACCTATGATGGCTAGGAGCTCAAGGATCCTTAGTCTCTTTCCAGCCACTGTATCTTTGAATAAACTTATCAGGTTCACAGGCAACAGAAAAAGTTAAGGACAGCTGTTCCTCTACAAAACTAAAATGGTTCCATTTATTTACCTTTTTATCCTCAGAACATATAAAAATCTGATCCATTGCATATAGCTATAAACTCAGCTCCTTCGGACATCAAAGCAAGAAAGTCAACTGAAAACTGAGGAGTAACAACCACACCAAAAGAAACATGGGGTAGCTGCCTTCTCTCTAAGATTTTTTTATGTATATATTATTTATGGCCTTGTCTTATTATAGCAACATTCCACAGATTCTTTTCTGTTCCAGAATATTTATTAAATGCTGCATATTCTCAAAGTATAGGTGCATGGTATCAATAAGCTATGCAGTGAACTTTGTCTTCTAACCTGCGCTTGCAAATTACTTTCTAACATTTCACTGAAGAGGTGAGAAACACACAAACTGACAGGAAAGTAATGCAGCAATCAGACACTCCAGCCTAGACTACAGCAGAGACTCAAACATACGAAAGAAGCTGTTGTAACTAGTTTAAACAATCCATTGAAAATAACTAGTGTTTTAGAGCATTTCATCTGAGAATACATCTCATTTCAGCTCTGAGCAGGTTTTGGTGTGGAAGCTGGATTCTACACTCGCAAAGCAAATAAATGAGCCAACAGAGCAAATAATAAAATGCTTCTAATTGAATCCCTCATTGTTAAAACCAAATAAAAATCTTCTTAATCATGCTGATATCTGATGAGGTCTATGTTGGTGACTTCTAAGTTGAGGCTTTTGTTGTTAAATACCAGCAGCCAGCCACACACAGCTCATCATGGTATTAAAAAAAAGTTGAATCACATAAAAAGCAAACACTTTGCTATAGTACCTCCGTAAAGATACTTTCACATGCAGCGACAGAACTGGATGTGGCCGCACAGATCAAACTGGTTCAGAGTGGTTCATAAACAGCATACCAGCTTCGGGGCAAATCCTGCACCTCTTGATCTTGCAGAACCCACACAGGTCAGCAGGAAAGTTTAGTCAGGAAAAGGACTTCAGGAGTCAGATGTGTATGCTATTAAAAATCAGATTAAAATAGATGCATATTTAGACTTTCATTTATTTAAATTCATTTAGATTATTAAAATGCTTTCCTTAAAATCTGTTAAATGATATAGTTTTGTGTCATGCCCCCTTTTCCTTGTACTTCCTACTGATTAAATGCTCAGTAATATGAACCCAACCATATCCTTTTTCTTAAAGCTAAAAAAATCTGGATATTCTCTCTATCAGCAAATAAAGATAAGAGTAGTATGTTGAAAATGCCAATTTTACTGCTTATTTCAAGAGGTGATAATGCACTTTTCATGGCAAATTCTTTTCTCTATCCAAAAATCAATAATTTCACCATGTCCTTTTTCTTTAAAAAAGCTGTAATTTTTCTGAAAATTTCAATTACAAAGCCATCTCTACATTATTACAAATTTATGACATCTCAAGAGCACAAATAAGTTGCAATTATGGTGGGAAATGAGTAAATAGCCAACCATTTGTGGTGGAAAAGCTTTCAGGAAAAATAAAACTTATGTAAGTACACATGAAATGCTAAAAACTAACTGAAGAATGTGAAAAGAGTACTTTTGTACCTATGCAAAGGTCAATATTCAGCCAAGAATTCCATTTGAAGGAATGGAGCCTACAATGACTGAATACATGGCATTTACAAATAAAAGCAGCTGGCTATGAGGAGTCTCTTAAAACTAATCAATTTTCCAATACATTTTATTATGGTTGTCAAAAATCCAATGATGCAGGTTAGTAGTGTGTGGCTATAAAAAACCCCCCACCATGATATTCACATAGTCTTCGCTTATTTGAAAGTCTGACAGTCTCCCTTGATTAAAATAAGGATACTTCATTAAGCATTGCTTTATGAGTTATGTAAAGTTTACAATTTTTCATTTATGCTTTAGAGTCTTAACTGCATTATCTCACTTATGCATAACCCATCAACCCAGGTGACAAATAGTCTTCTATATTTACACACTAAGAAGATACAAGGAGCATACTGTATTAGCAGCTGAAACTACAAACGCCACTGTCAGTCAAACCAGCTGGCATAGGACCATATTTCTTGTCACCAAGAGGCTTAAAGCAAAGAATCTGTGCCTAATTCTCTTAAACCTTACAGGTCAAAAGGTTTTAAAATTATTTTTGACACCATTTCTTTGCTTTGTCAACAGGCCTGAGTACTTTTTAACATGTAAAGGATATCAAAAAGCTGCTCATTGGAACAGGCTGGCATTAGCAATTTATGGGTTTAAGGTCTGGAGTGCACAGTAATTCCATTGGTATAACAGCATACCATTCTGGAATGAGAGGATGGAGATGTGGCTGCAGGACTGTAACTTTATTAATGCAAAGCCTCAAAACCAATCACCCGCACTCCAGGCAACCAGATCTTGCCGAGTCAAAACAATCTCTTAGCCTAAAGCTGTACCACAGCACAAAACACCCTGCCATCATGGACAAGCTGTCACGCAGCTACTTACCTTCTCAGCCATTTTATACCTGTATCAAAGTCTTGCTTCCACCACACACCCTCAAGCATGCGTAAGTGGCCTCTAAGTTGGCAGCACTGATGTCTTCCTCATTTGCACACAGATGAAAACCACCATCCTTGAAAAACTGTGGCTTTTTAAAATGTTCAGCTGTTTGAGCCTTTCTTACTACAGATGCTGTTTTGCAGCAGGACCAAAGGACCAGCTGAAGCTTTGGCCCCATCCTGACAGGTCAGCAAAAGGAAACACATTTCCTTCCCAGTGCAGTTCACAGTCCAGAGATACTGAAAATACTGAATGACTGAAAAACAATCCCCCTGCACAAACTGCTGGCTGCAGTTCTCGGGAACAGTAGCCAGCATCTCCCACACTCCGCCCAGTGCTCTCAAGACACAGTCCCCTGTGATCTGGCGAGCAGTGGAGACACGCCATGCAGCAGGCAGCGCAGTGCTTCTCACGCAGCCAAGAGCTTCACAGTGGCAGGGTGCTACCTAGAAAAAACTACACAAATCTCTTCCCGGTTTGTCCAATAGAGCAAGCTTGATACAACCTCCGAACAGGGTGGAAAGCTTTCCAGCTGAAAACAAAGACAGCCAAACTGGGCTGAGGGACCCTGTAAGCAATGATAGAACTCACATGGTGAAGAGAAATAAGGTGAAAGTTTAATAACAACAAGGGGAGCTTGAACCTGATGAAGAGAATATAGATTTCATGAAGAGGGGGAAAAAGATAAGATGAGAAATAAGGAGAGAATGGGAAGGCTTAGGGGACAGACTAAGAAAAAAGAAAATACTTTGTATTTACACTGAAGAGATCACCAGAACTAGGGTCCAGTACCCTAATGTTATATTCAAACACCAAAATAAAAACAAGTACTGAAGAAAGCTTAGAAATGCTGGAGTGGGCATGCCCATTTCCATTCTACTTAGAGACGTAGGGTCATTCAGATTGAAAAATATCCCTAAGCAGCACCCTCTACACGGCTTTCAAATACCTCCAGGGATGATGACTCCACCACTTCCCTAGGCAGCCTATTCCAGTGCTGAAACTGACAACTTTTTCCATGAAAATTTTTTTCCAAATATCCAATCTAAACCATCCCTCATGCAATTGGATGCAGTTTCCTCCTGCCCAATCTTGTTACTTGGGAGAGGAGACTGACATCCACCTCTCTTCATCCTCCTTTCATGTAGTTGCAGAGAGCAATAAGGTCTCCCTCCCCTAAGTCTCCTTTTCTCTAAGCTAAACATCAGTTCCCTCAACTACTTCTCATAAGGCTTGTTCTCTAGACCCTTCACCAGCTCTCCTTTGAGCATGCTCCAGCACCTCAATGTCTCTCTTGTAGTGAGGGGCCCAGAGCTGAACACAGTATTCAAGGTGCTGCCTCGTTTCCCTAGTCCTCCTTACCAAACTACTTCTGATACAAGCCAGGATGCTGTTGGTCTTCTTTGTACTTCCCAGGACTTGTTATAAAAGCTCCACCACTCTAGCTCTGGGAACAGGGATTTAAGATCCTATAATGAAGGGCATTGCAAAAGTAGGAAAACTATACGAAAATCAGCTCCTTGCACAAGAACAGAGCTGACGCCTTGGCACTAGTGAAATTGGTGGTGCTCTGAATGTAGTAAAGGGGGTGGTGGTGATAACAGCAGGTGCTGGTGTCTCTGCACCTTTGCTTTACTGTAGAGCCATCTCTGCCAAAGACTACATCCCTCTCTTATTCCTAAAACACTAACCTATACTTGTCCCCAGGCTTTCCCAAATGTTAAAGTAATTATTACCAATAACAATCATTATAGATGCAGTTTGGAAGATTTCAGCCTTGTTGGAGAAGGTACATCCACCTCCTCACCCTCACAAGAGTTAATTATCCTGTGAGACTGCTTAGCTCAGGAGAAGGAAGAGGAGGAAGAGAAAAGAGAGGGGGTGGGGTAGCCAAGAGACAATTCTGCAATCCACAGAAGTGATCTGAGGCTGAATTTTGGCCCATAGCACAGTGCTAGTGCCACTGGCTTCAACTGTATTAGAAGAAATATTATCATGAGGTTACATCCATTTTCCTCCCTGTGCTATATATGTGCATTGCATCTGGTTTTCATTTTGGCTAAAGGCAAGGAGACTGCATTCAACAACCCAAACCAAAACTCCTGATTAAAACAATATATTTCATCACAGCATATGCACAGGGACATAAATATCTAAATAGACATGGATTTGATAATAATTGTCATGAACCAAATCAAAAGAGAGACAAAGAGCAGCAGAATACTCCTGCACACAAGGATCATGGCTCAGCCTGCCTTAATTTCACCCTGCTTGGGCCTTGCATCAGGACATCCGATTACTTACTGCCATTAGCCCTCCCTTTCTTTGCCCCACTGTTTTACTATGCCAGCTTGCTGCACTGAAATTTAGAAAGCAGCACAGCCACGAGCTTCTCAGGTCTCACTGTAGATGAAGAGTTTGACATAAACCTCACCCCTGGGTCTGACCTTTGTAAGGGTTGCAACCTGTCTGTCAGAATAGGGTAAGTGATAGATAACAGCCCATCTTAAGAGGTGGGAAGAAGAGAGGGAATAAAATACATCTTCCATAGTGGGAAGCAGGAGAGATGAAAGGCAGAGACAGAGGATTCCCATCAAGAAGTGAGGTGAGAGAGATACATGTATCTGGGAAGCAGAGACTGCAAAGTTTGTGAAATGCAAGAGAGACAAAAAACCCTCAGCAAGAACAGAAACAGTCCAGAAGAAGAAAGGCAGCAGTTGTATGATGAACATGTTCCAGCTTCAGCCAACAGAAGTATAGGAATTTCTACTGTTACTGAAGCACCAAAGAAAATTACATGGGTTTACAAGGTAACTAAAACATCACTGTTGGTGGTGGATTACAAAATGTCATTCAACTCAACTTCTGAGTAAATTGAAAGTTTTCCTCTTCTTTCCCCTGACACTTGCTCACTCTACCATCTTTCTCTTCCAGATAAATAATATTTTCCTTTTTCTATAAAATTAAAGCTCAGGCTACAGTAAAGGACTTGTCTCCCTTCCACTGTATTGCAAATGCCTTTTCAACCCCCTACTTCTCTCTCTTCCACCTTTAACAACTCCTTTAATCCTTATTAGGTGATATCACAGATGGTTCTGCTTTAGTGTAATGAAAATGTAAGCTTTTCTGCTGATTTATAACTGAATACATTTATTGCATAAAATACTATGGTTTGATATGTGACAGAATTGCTTTTGGTTCTTTAGATCTCTCCTCAAAACACAAAATAGAGTACACTTTCAATATTGAAGGAAAGGGTAATAAAAATTAAGAAGCAATTGAAATTACTTTTCTGTACATACTTAACAGAGCAGTCAGGTTTAGAGCCAAGAGGAACTTCAGGGAATTTCCAAGAAAGTGGAAATCAGAAGAGCATTGATCAAGCGATGCCCTAGTTCAACTCTGGACAATTACAAGTTCCTTCCTTTTGTAGCTGTGTCTTGAAATTGAATACATCTCAGTTGCTGACTTTATTTGGTGCCTTCCAGGTTTTCCCTACCAAGAGAAATCTTGGTAGGGAGCTCTGTCTGCTTTCAACTCTTTTTCAGTTGAACAAGTTAGAGCTTAAGCTGCAAAATTCTTTGAAAACATTTCCTTTTATTTAGAAAAGTATCAAGAAGTCTTACCTGCAAGAAAAACAAGTTACAAATTGGCAACATCAGGTTTCAGTAATAATCCCTTTTCTATTATCTAACTAATTCTGTCTAAATCTCATGCCTTTTGCTTCACTGAGTTTAAGATGCTTCAGGTATACATCATGCAGAAGAAACTCCCAAACACTGAAGATCTGAAGGTAGTAGGCAATGCAGCCAGGCTGTCAGGCTTGTTAAGACAGATTCAACATTGATTCAGAGTACACTTTGAGGGGGGCCCAAGAGTAGGCTTTCATCCAAACCTATAGAATTCGGGTTCAATTTGATTTTTAGGCTGAGGTTTGGACATGTTCTTATTTTCTGGGGAGTGATTCATCCAAAACTTCAAGTTATCCAGGAAAAGATGTGGG
The DNA here is from genome assembly GCA_025447955.1 of Psilopsiagon aurifrons. NCBI lineage: Eukaryota > Metazoa > Chordata > Aves > Psittaciformes > Psittacidae > Psilopsiagon > Psilopsiagon aurifrons. The sequence goes on from JAOEHY010052221.1 coordinate 52,685, forward strand.
ATTAAATTAATCCTAGATGTTAGTATTTAAAAAGAAAACCCCATGTTTAATATGAACTGAATGGCAGAGAAACCTGAAGCCATAGAAAAATTATACATATATGGAACAACAGCATGAATTATTAGATCAGTGCATCTTAAACAACAAATGTATACAGACAGCCTCCGTGAGAGGGATCCGATATTGTACAGAATTAGCTAAAAAGTAACTCAAATCTTGCTAGCACCAAGACAAAGCAGGAGTAAGTGGTGCTTCATAAGGCATGTACCAAATTAGCCCTATTAATCCATCTGGGTACTCCATAATGGCTACTATTGGTTGCACACGCAGCACAGGCAGGCATGGAGATCCAACTTCTATTTACTCTTTTACACCCAGCCCCCAGTAACCCATACAGAAAAAAAAAAAAGCCGCACTTTCTTGCCAAGATACAAGACTCTAGGCTTTAATGTGGGAGGGGAGGGAAGAAAAAGAAACAAAGGAAACCTGCAGCTGATTTGGGTCTTGGGTGGGGAAAATAGAAAAGAAAAATTGAGAAGCCATAAACTATTCTATTCTTCAAGAGAATCCGGGTTCAGGAGTTTGGAAAGAGATTGCTGATTGCATTGGAAAGATGAAAAAGATAACAAAATAAGTTTCAGAAATGGAAAATGATCTGGAAAAGAAGCCTCCATATCTGCATAGCTAATCTGCTTTTCTAACCAAATGGTGACTCGGCACTTCAGGTTCCTATTAGCAAAATCATAAAGAAGAACTGGGTGCCAAAAACATTTATTTCCATAGTGAAAGGCATATTAAGTGTTGGAAAAGTCATCAGTTTTGTTGATGTTTACCACAGCTTAATTATTCACAATGTAGAGTCTTAAGCAATCTTCTTTGTTATGAAAAGTAATGACAGAATAATTGTATTTTGAAAGCATCTGAGTTTATCAGATTAGGATTTTTAGCATATTTGCGGTCTTTCCCTAGTGCATCTTGTTTGTGTGTGCATGTGCAGCTCAAGTGTTCCTATCCTGTTAGCCAAAGACTGTATGGAAGAAGGTACTTTTTATTTTCTAACTGAGTCTATCCTTCTGTAGGATAAATAAGAGGCCTTATCTGACCATAGTAGAGCTTATGGAAAGTATTCAAGGTTTCAGCAAGTCAACACAGCATAGCAAAGTGCGCATTAAAGAGCTCCAGCAGTTCTAAAGCACAAAGATGACATCTTCTTTTCCTCCATATGCTATCACCCCATTTGTCCCCTTAACAGACTGCCTGAAATGGGGCCTGACACTTGCCAGGCTCAAAATCCTGGTCCCACATGAGACTAAAAGTTACTGTCATATTGCCACCGTGTGTGTGTGTGTGTGTGTGTTGTGTGTGTTTGGGGGAAGGTTGAAATTGGTCACCTAGCAGGGGGATCCAGCCTTTCAGGGCAGGCTGAGGACCATCCATCACCCTGTGCAACGTGCTTCAAATCCCTTTCCCTGTCAAAGTAATACACTACAGTAATATAGGACAGAAAGACTACTAAGCACCACAGGCTGACAACACACAGGGACAAAGCCCAGCTGCTATGCAGATATCTTGCAAAGGAATGCACTTCCATGAACATTTGAGCGCACACCCAGCACATCTTAAAAACAGAGAGGTACAACCAAAACAGGCCTCTTTTTCAACCTGTCAAGTCACACACATGCAACATGCAATTCTCTGATCCAATTCCCTCTTCAGGCTTCTCCCCAGCTGGCCCCAAATCTTACATATTTCTAGCCAACTGCCATAACTTCTATTTTTCCCACTACAAAAAATATGCATAGATAGAAACTACCCAGCAGACTGCAGAGCACCAAGTATATCAGGTCACCAAGTAGGAGACAGGCAAGATCTAAGCAGGTCCCTAAATTCATGGAGGTCTGATAAAAAGCAAGTTCTGCACTTGCAGTTAAAGGCCGGACTCCTTCTCTGTGCAGTTCCCCTTGCCAAGCACACATTCCCTTCACCGCACAATCTCTGTAGGAACTAGAATGCATCCATGTCTCCGAGTGTTTTATTCCAGAGGAACACAGCTCCGCAATTCCATGGCTGTGGCATTCCACAGGGAGGGGAGAACTGTATTCCCACCCTTTTTTTCACCTCCATTAAATGAAAAAAGGACTGATTTTATTGCCAAAGTGTACCATCTCAGTTTTTCTAAAGGATAGCAGAGGACAGATTTCAGTTTTAGACCACCATACTCAGTACCACTTGAGAGGATGATTTTACTGCCTTATGCCCAAAGGAAACAGATGAGAATACAGTTATGTATTTCTTTTCTTGTACAGGAATAAATACTTAGATCAATTTCTATAGTCTCTAGGATTCACCTAGAGACAATCTCAGCTCAGAAAAATCTGTATCACTTTAAACAAAGTAGTTCTGTTTTTTAACCATATCCATAGATGAATATGGCTCAAGACCAAACTCCTCTGAAGTGATTTTACTGTTCAGCATGAAACACAGGTCAGCAAGTGGAGAATCAGACCTTAAAGTCAGAACAGTTGCTCAGCATGATAAAGAAAAGGAATCCCGGTTCCCATACGGGAAATCCATGTTCAAATACATCACCAGCCAAACCCTGTCCAGCAGCCAGTTCTCCACCCCCAACTTTCCATATTCACTCCAGACTGGGCACAGCAGGAGCACTGAGAACATACTGGATCTCAACATCTGGTCCCTTATCCCAGGTGTAAGACAGTGCAGGCACTTCCTTGCTCTCACTTCTGTGTGCTCTAAGGGATTTATTCAGAAGGGTCCTCAGCTGTTTTTTTGGGAAGATTTGCTCGACTTTCTTTAGATAGTTCTGTCAGGACCACTCCACAACAGAGTTCTCCGATTCCTTATTTTAAAGTACTACCAGAACACAAACAACAGCTGTTTAGAAACTCCAATTCTATAATCCTTAGACATTTAAGCAGCTAATGATCTGCATCGCCTATTCTTTTTGCAGCATATCATCACCACAAGATGCAGACTCACAGATCGAGGAAAACAAAATCAAGAATACCTCTGACAGAGATGTACCCCAAAGCCTGTACATTGGGGTGCATCCCCTTCTCTCTGAGATAACCTTGGTGGCTAAGTGTACTTACAAATAACGGTATTAAGTGCTAGAGCATGAAAAATGAATTTGCAGGTACCTGCACACATAAAGAGGTGCACACACAGAAAAAGAAAATTGTGATGAGAACCCTTTGCAGATCTAACCTTCATGCAATGTAAATTCAGAAGTAGTAAGACACAGGTTTATTTCCTCCGAACTAATGGAGATGGGGAGGAGGGGCGAGGGGTGTTTATAGATACTTAGTGCTGGCTTCCAAAGACTGAATTAAAGTCAAATTGATATAATTTCCAAAATTCTTTAATGCATCTCTAACAGCATGGATCCTTGGAAGTGCCAAAACACAGCTGTCCCACTATTTTTTGTTTCCCTTACAAATCAAAATGTTGCTTTTCTACTTTGTAATTCAGCCAGCACTGGCTTGTGTTCACCTCAAGAATTGCTTTCTTCCAACTTAACTGATTTTAACTTCTTTCCCCCTCCCCACTCTGTTTGTTTAAAGATTGTTAAAAATTGGAATGAAAATATGATTTCCAAATGTACTTTTTAAGTGCCATTTGGCCTGTTCCACCTTTGCCCACAAACAGCCAATAGACTGTATTCATGGTGAATTTATTCACACACAATCCCTCTATTTTTAAAAGATATTTTAAAATCAGAGAGTGCAATGGCAAAGGTATTTTTCTTTATCTAAATTCAAAACCAAGAAGTTTATACAAATTTGTTAGCGCCTGACAAATCCAAAGTCTTCCAACAGAAATACTGTCACACAGTATATCATTAGACCAAGGAATTATATGTTGCAGAAACAGGAACTGAGCAATAGCAAGAATAGGGTAGCTGGATTTATACAGATGAATATAAAGTTAGCACTGACAACTAATGTTAGAAGTTATTAAATCACATCCCATAAGTTTTAAGACAAATTCCAGCTTAAGAAGAAGAGAACTTAATGAAATAGATTATTACACAATCTGTCTCAAAAGTTCTTACCAAAACCAGAAGTCAACTATCCTAAACTGGAACAAAAATCAAATCATGATCAATAGTTGAGAAGTAAAAAAATGAGAGTACAGGAAAAAAAATTGCCATTTGATCTAAAGTCATAATCCTTTTGAGTTTTTGCCTATCTTTTATATCCTACTAATGACATCTTTTCCCATTACATCTCATCACATGGAACAACCTCCACTATGGAATGATACATTAAAGAGCTTCAGGGACTATGAAAGAGCTGAACTAAAAACAAGCCAAAATCCTTTCTAAGAAATACTTCCTGTTTATCTGCAATGGGGTGAACGACAGCTGGTGAAGCTGAAGATTTTGGAAACACAGATCTTCACATCTTAGCCCTGTTGAAAAAATTATATGAATAGAAAATCCCATTTCTCATGGATCATCTCTGTTGGAAACTAGCTGAAGAACGTTAAGGTTGCAAGGCGCATATGCAGAGAAAGTGCAGTAGGGATCAGTGAAGAAAGAAAAGGATGGAGGAAGAATTAAGCAGAACACCGCCATATCACAGAGCTTCAAAGCAGCCAGCTCCCTGAAACTGAGAAAACTGTAACATAACCTAATGGAAAGGAAATGTTTAGACAGAAACTGCAACCAAAAATTTAAATTCCCAGAGACATAATTAGTAAGCATTTAATTGGCTAGAACAACAACTACTTTGCCAATTCAGAAAGGGTTGATGGATTTAGAGGGAGAAGGGGAAAAATATAGTTTTTCTGGTTGAAACCAAATGATTTAAAATACTGCATAAAGATCTGGAAGTCAGATTATTTTTAAAATATATTGGAAATTTAAGAGAGTGCAGAAAAGACTCAAAAATTTTAGGGACTGGAGAAAATGCCCATATATTAAAAGCTAGATCTGTTTAATTTATTCAAGGAGAATATACTGGTATCTTCACATAAAAGGCACTAAGTGCTAAAGGACTACTTTGAACCAATGCTGAAAATTGTAAGTTATACCTTGCAAGTAAAGCCAAATGGACACAGATAAAATAGTAATGGTTTGGTTTTTGAACACTGAAGTTGATTAACCATGGTAGCAACTACAAAAAGACCTGGAAAAAATTTCATTTTATATCAAGACTATTTTAGAAACGTGTTTCAAAACAAGCAATGGGAATCAATGCCTGGGTGTTGTTTCTGTAAAGTTCTCTGTCTTGCTGAATCCAGGCAGTTACACCAGGTCACATCATAATCTCTCCTGGCCCTTAATTCCCTGCACTTCTTGTACCTGCAGTTCTGGTTGCGTGCACTGCAAGACCACAAAACGTACCTTCCGTGTAGTCATACTATGCCTAAAACTAATCTACATTTCACTAGAATTTTTTCCCCCTTTCTTGCAGCTCGCAGATGAAATATTACCATTTTCCACTGTCCATTCAAACATTGCTTTGCCCTTTGTATGCACCTCTTTATTGTGTAAATAGTAGCACCATGCATTTGACATCTTCTCCCTCTGGAAACAAAGATGATGTTAGCACAGATTTTCACCATCCTGCACCTGTCTTCTGCTTGTAGGTAGTTCAAATGGAAATTTGAAGCACTGTTAGGAACCTAAAGAATACAGCTTTTGAAGTTACAGTACAAGGAAGCCCAAAATCAGACAGATGCATTAAATCATCTCTGCAAACACTCAACACTGAGGCGAGGTTAATTATCCCTAAATTGTTCTGTTTAAACCATTGTTAAGACCTACCAACAGAAGGGACCCCACAACCTGCTAGGTAACCTAGTAAAGAACAGAATTAAATTAATCTAGGGGGTTAGGTCACTAACTGGTGTAAGTGAATGCTAATCAATGGGCCAAAGAAGTTGCCTAACTGCATGGAGAAATCTGACACGTGGATGATTAAGATGCCTGCCATCCCAATATCTTCAGAAAATGATAGCAGTGTAAGCTATTGCTGTAATTCTTAGTAACAACTCTGTTACAAATGCATTCCCCC
>JAOEHY010052222.1:0-20301 GCA_025447955.1 Psilopsiagon aurifrons
CTCTACCCATGGCAGGGGGGTTGGAACTAGATGATCTTAAGGTCCTTTCCAATCCTAACTATTCTATGATTCTATGACCCTAAAAGAGGCAGTTCAGTTGCTGACTTAAAGGCTTTTATGAAGAAAGGTGCCCTCCTTGCTTTAGCAATTCCATCTAAATGAACTACGAGCATTACCCAGAAATTCCATCTTTCTGTTTTCTCATGCCCAAATATCCTGTTCTACTGACCAGTGATATAGCTTGTCTGCTAATGGTTCTTGTTACTTCTCAGCTATCACAGTACCATATGCCTGGCACACAGGCTTCAGCGCATGGGAATTCACAGACAGCAGTGTGTTGTGTGTCGCCCTGGTGATACAGGTTCCTGAGCACACATTAGGTCTCCTCTTTTCCCTGCGTTGCCCAGGGAATATCAGATGAGATTCACAGCCTGTAGTCCATACCTTGCAAGCATTTAAAAGCATGTACTGATGGTATCTGAAAGATTGCCTGGAGCTCTCAGAATAAACTGCATGGTTTATAACTTTGATTTCTGTGATGGATCTCAGTAATGTGCCATAAAAACATAGGATAATTTGGGCTGGAAATGACCTATGGAGGTCCAATGCCCTCCTCAAAGCAGGTTTTGCTTGAAGCATTTGATGTTAAATCAGGTTATTCAGAGCCCTATTTACTGAGGTTTTGAATATCAGCGAGGACAGGGATGACACAGGTTCCTTGGATCCCTGCTCCAAGGCTGCATCACTCCCTGGGGGATTTCCCCCCTACTATCTAACTGAAATATCCTTTGCCACTATTTGTGACATTGCCTCTTACAGTTTTGCTGTGATCCCTGGGAAAAAATATGGCTCTATTTTCTTATCGATCTCACATCAGGTAGGTGAAAACAGCAGTGTGGCCACCTCTTAGTCTTTTCTTTCCTCCAGGATGATGAGAATATGCTTTCTCACCTTCTTCTTACATACTGTGCACTCCAGTATGCAACCATCAAGTTGGCCCTCCACTGGGCAAGCTCCATTTTGTTATCTCTCTCTTGAATTGGGAAGCTTGAATCGGGAAAAAGTAATTCAGATGTGACCTTAAGAGGCTCAAGAGAATTAAAAAGTTTCATCCCTGGGGATGTTGATTGCACCTGTACTCATACCCAATATGTGGTAGGCATTCACTGCTGTGAGGGACTGTACTTGTAGACCCCTGTTTAACTTCTTACCTACCAGGACCGTTTCTGCAAAGCTCCCCTGGGCTGATCAGTCCCCATCAGGTCCAGCTGTGTGAGGGTATTCTGTCCCAGGTGTAGGACTTGCTCTTGCTGAGCAAATGTGAGAGCATTTCTCCTGCTGCAATCTGTGAGGTTCCCATTTGCCCATTTCTCTGAATGAATGGCAGCCTTGATGTCCAGCATGTTGTCTGCTTCTCTTGCTTTCCAGGGAAAGTAATATCAGGCACAGTTACAATAAAGCAGGCTTTTAAATGGCACTTGATATCTGGTGTGTATGGTTCCAGAGACTGGAAAGCACGAAAGTCAAATGGTCATTGATTGACTGGTAGGATTGTGCCACTCCTTTTTGAAAGTGACAGCACCAGGCTCCCAGCAAGCACATTAACTGGAGGATGAGGACAAAATATGTCTTAATACACTCATAAGGAAAATACTCTGCTACACTTTTATTGCCTGATAAAGTAAAATTCAGTTCCAGTCTCCTATGCCTCGGGGCAGGTCCAACCATGATTTTAAAGAGCACTTCAGCTTCTCCTTGCCATTTGTGCTCTGGCAGACAGAGCAGCTGCACTGGGGTCCAAGTGACTTTAATCTCCCCTAAAAGAGCAGGGGACAGGAGCTGATCTGGGTCTAAGGCTTCAATATGCTGTATCCCTTTGGTCAAGCCAGGAGTTCATTAAACAAGTGGTTATCAGACTTTAAGAACAGTTTCTTCTGACTGACAGGTCTGAGAGTGGCTTTAGGTTTCACCATGGGGAATGGCATAATGCAGTAGTCTAAAGAGATCTTGAGAAACATCATTTCCCTTGGTTAAGTGTTCATATTGGTTCTGCACTCTTCTGGTTGTCTTCCTTAGTCTCACTCCATTTCTTTACTTTGGAAAATGAAGAAGAAGAGGAATCCATTTTACACATTCTTGTCTACTTTTAAAGTAGCATGTTTAAACTTCAAACTTTGATGTTACCAGATCTTTACATATCTTTAATGAATTAGTGTAATTCAGAAAAGCATGCTCAGTTTTCTTCTCTAACCAATTCATTTTATTGTGCCTCAAGGTTAGATGGGGCTTTGAGCAACCTGGTCTAATGGAAGGTGTCCTCGCCCATGGCAGGGGGGCTGGAACTAGATGGTCTTTAATGTCCCTCCCATGAGTTCCATAATCAACATTGCAGCGGTTGGAATACTTCAGCAGAAATGCTTCCTAGAAATATGTAGTCTCTCTGGATGGGTATCCTCCCTCCTTCCTGTGGGGAATCTTAAAAACAAACATTTTGGAAGGGGATTCTTCTTTATAGAGAAAAGAGGAACATTTTAAAATAAAATAGGAAAATTTCCTAGGATTAGATAAACTAGGAGATAAAGTCTGTGATGTGGACAACTTGCTTCTAAGTTCAAGTATTGGAAACATGACTCATTAGAACTGGGAATTTTATTCAGGGGCTTAAAAATCCCATTGAAAGTCCGTGGCTTTCAAAATAATATTTCTCCTGACATAGCAAATATTTTCTTTTAAATTCTCCTTTTGGGGTTTCTTTGGAAGTTAACAGGAGTTTGGTTTTCATGCAGGTGGAATAATCCAAGTATAGGTAAGGGTCACACAACTACGCTATTTCTTCTCCAAAATAAATGCAGAAACCTGAACACACAGTGCTTAGGTCAGCAGCCTACTTGCGCAGCTGGTGATGGAGAGTATTATTGAGTATGCCATTATTATTTTTAGTTCATGCTGCCCTACCACCTTCCTCACCTGCTTAACTTCATTTCCAACAGCTTGTACAGCTGGAGTGATTTATACAGTCTCAGAACTAAACCAAGAACAAGTTTTACACCATTTCATACACAAGTCCCTTCTGATTGCTGAGCTGATTATTTGGCCATCTACTTTCCTTGACCTACAAGACAGATCTACCAGCATGGCTGTACCTGCTTTATCCATCATGGAGTATTTCAGTGCTGACTTGACCTGCCTGGGAGGGGGGTTGCCCAGTTCATCACACAAGAGTTTTGGAGGATGTCCGACTTCCTGGCCAGATGCACCCAAATACTGATGCTATAGAGGCTGACAGATTTTCTCTATGGGTAGTGCAAAAGACCATGGAAAGTAGGGTGATCTTAACACTTGTGACCTAGAGTCTGGCCCAGTGAAAGTGATATTCTTATGAGATGTCAGTATGAATCAAGAAGAAAATAAGGAAAAATATTTCCTGTTGGGTTTGGGGAAAGAAAACAAAATAAATCCAAGCTAGAGGTAAAGGCAGGGCCTGAGGCTGGCTTCCTGTCCAAAACCAAGTGATTTCCTTCTTAAAAGCTGATTAATCCAAATGTTTTTCAATTTAGGAGGCAGAGATCAATCAATAATTATCCCATTTAATCCCAACATAAATCCTTTAATATTTTTTTAATTAAAAGCAGCCAAGCACCACTGGCTGGGATACACCAAATTGCATTAAACCCTGGAGTCCCAGGGGAGAGTCACAGGCAGAGAATGTGCATGTGATTTTCTTCTTTCGCTGCTGCGTTTAATGGCTGTTTTCTCTGCCTCCTGGTAGAAAATGATGAGCTTGAAATGTGTCTGGAAATGAACAGGCAAATTAGGCATTTCTTCCAAGCATGTGATGACTCACGAATTAGACAAGTGTCTCCTTTCTGGAAGGAGGAACTTCACCATTGCCTGCAACAGAGCCCTCCAACAGAGATAATGGAGCTTGGCCATGGAAGGATCCATGAGGTTCAAATTTCTCAGCTGCATTTGAGCAAGATTTGGGTAACTCTTAAATCTGGCTCTTGGTTTGAGAATTTCAAGGAGAACTAATACTATGTTACATCCTATTACCTTCCTGCTTACAGCAGAGCTCCCTCTTCCTGGCTAACAATTATCACAGTGTAATTATAGGTCTAATCAATTGTTTAGTGTAAACAGTATAAATGTCCCAGGAGCCGTATCTCAGCTGTCATTAGCTTGCGTAGCCACCATGCTAGTAAACACTGCAGGACAGCCATGAAGTGTATGACAAATGCCTTTGTTTGCAGCCTTAATTTAGTGGTTGAATTATGAAAGCTGCTTGCAATCAGTCCACAGATACATCCAAGTTTTACCTCTGTTGGTCTAAGTAATTAAGCTGAAGTCACACCTTTCTTTCTTGATGCTAAGAAAATGTTTATGCTTTTTATACAAGTGTGTCAATGCTACGACTTTGATAGTAAAGTTTAATTAAAATGCCACTAATTACATCAAGCTGAGCTGTGTGACTGAATATCTCTTCCATGCTCTCAGGTCACGATAAAGAGTCAGCTATGGGATACAACTATGGGAAGGGTCAGAGGCTCACAAGGTCAGGGGATCCTTTTTACAAACAAAAGCCTGTGTCTAATCTACCTCCTCTTCCCCCAACTTGTGAACACCAAGTTGGAGGTAGTTTTCAGAGTTTAAAAACCACAGAAATTTGATGAAAATTATGGTGCTGCATTTTTCATAGTGAGATGGCAATGTATCCTTAAGGCACTGTGGGTTGGGGAAGCTCTGCCTATTTGTTTCTTCTTAGCAGATGCATCTGGTAGGAGCAGTATCATAGTGTGACTAGCTGTGAACCAGAAATGAAGAGTTAAGACTGTAGAAACAAATACACTCAAAACCAAAAGATGTTTTCCTTGGTTTGTAGACCAGCTACAATTTTTCCCTTACCCTAATCTAGCAGCCCTGTAAAGACTTCTTTGGGTTTTACAGAGCTGCTTATATTGAGCTAAAAAAGAGCTTTGCAGCACCGTCTGGTAATAGTAATATCTTTTTATTTCTTGGCAACCACAGAACAAGGGACCCTTATTTAAATACCTCTTCTTTTGCTGGTTCCAGAGCACTGTTTCTGAAGTGTGTCAATAATTTATTTGACTCTGTAAAAGTAGCCCTTCCTTCATTTCTTGGTGTTTGAGAGTTTGTTTTCTGCCAGCTGTTGCTTGAAAGGCTTCAAACAAAGCAAAGTTTAATTATCCATAGAAAAGAAAAAAAAAAAAACAGGAAAAAACCTCACATAGTTATTTTCTGCAGCACCCTAGGATTTGAAATGATTGAGGATTTTCAGAAAATAAGTTGTCAAATAGATGTCACACCTGGTGTGTGGTAGAGCTACACCATGCAGGCATCTCCTGAAGAGCTATTCTTTACCTAAAATGTACAGCAGCAGCCACAACACCAATGAAGCATGTATCATACAGCATTCATCCATAGGCTATTAGGGGTGTCCTTAAGATCAGCTGAAGATCAAGCCCATTAACTTGAATGTTATGTGCTGGTCTGGCCTTCATTTTTCTCTGCTGCAGAACATGATAGTACTTAACATGGCAAGTCCCGTGCCGGGGAGGCTCAGGGTTGAGGATGCTTCTGTGATGCTCATTGGCATGACCCATGGGTACAGAGTGATGTTCTGACATTTCCATATGCATCAGGTTCCTGAAGAGAAAATGTGTTTAAGAAGAAGAATTCAAAACTTAGAGTGGTGTCCAAGGCAGTCACTGACATACAGAACAGAGCCCTGGATGTTATAGGAGAGGCTGGGAATTGCAGTGTTGGCATTTCATTTGCTTTTTAAACTGCAGATGATGTCTGTGAATGACAGAAGGTATCAAAAGATCTGTGGCCAGGACTCCAAGCATGATCAGCCTCCACATCCACCCAGACTTTGGGTCTGGGCATGTCTGGGCACTCCCCGGACAACACACCTCCCTGGATCAGAGTCTTAGAATGATTTGGGTTGCAAGGGACCTCAAAGATCATCCCGTTCCAGCCCCCTTCCAGGACAGTCCCACTACACCAGGTTTCTCAAGGCCCCATCCAGCCTGGCCTTGAGCACGGCCAGAGATGGTCCAACCACAGCTTCACTGGGCAACCTGTTCCAGTGCCTCACCATTCCTTTGCCCCACAAAACCCTCTCTTAAATCTTCCAGAAGCTTGAGAAAACAAGACAAAACATCTAGTTTAGTGTTTGCAGTAACATACAGAGCTTCTGCAGCTGCTGTATTTGAGTTCTACATTGACAGTGGGAATGGGAGACATCCTCCATAATTCTGGCCAAGCAGCAGCCTGTGTCTCTTCCACTGTTTCCTCCTCAGATCACTAATGCCCGGATTAACAATTCTGTTGACTCACTGAGTAGTTGGGAATGTCCCTGGGATTGGTTGCAGCTGCTGCTGTCATGCTGGAGGTACTCTGCACACTCATTATCCATTATCAGTATGGTAGCTCTCATCCACACAGATCTGCCACCACAACACCGGCACTGGATTTTCTCAAGTGTGTTTTGAGGACATCAAATATGGGGTTTGGGTACCTGCTGCTACAGAAAAGGCAAGGTAAAGAATGTGTGCCCTATTCTGAGCAGAAGACACTGAGGTTTGCGGTGGTCATCAGCTCCTGGGTTGCACCCTTGTTGAATTTGTGCTTGGCCTCCACCGCAGCTCTTCCTCTTCTTCCTTCTTCATGCACATGTGAACATTCCCCTTATCACAGACAGCTCTGCAATACGTCAAGAGTGCAGCTGTCCATGTCTTTCCCTTGGACTTCTGAGAGGAGGAGGGACTTGCTTGGCACCTTAGAGATGAGGTCTGAGAGCTTGGCATGATTTGGTGCTCCCTGGGGATCCTGTGGGAAAGGGATTTTTCCATGTGCAGGAGCAATAAGATATGCTATAACCTACTATCAGCTGACGTTTCCTGTTGAAATTCAACAATGAGCAAGGAAAACTAAATTTCAGTCTTTTTATAGCAATGCCAGTTAATTGCAGAAACAGGTTTTGGCATGCAACCAATTCAAGTAACAAATCTCTAGTGCTAGGGAAACTCATCCATCCTCTGGCTGGAGTCCACGTCTTCAAACAAGGGTCACTTGAGTACATGCGAGAAGGAAAACCCTCACTGGAGGAGGGCTGCAAGGCACAGTGTGAGAGACCTGGAAGTCTGTTCTCCAAAGGGGGGTGGCAGCAGTGTACTGCAAGAGGGGGTTGACTGTACCTATATACAGCGGAGGTGGTGCAAACTGCTGCTCCAGTGTAATTAATGCTCTGCGAAGCTTCCCTGGGGTCTGTCAGAGGAACACCTACCCAATAAATGTCTATTATCCATGCTGGTTGACAGCCAGTGAGCTGGGTTATGCCACTACACACCACCACTGACAATTTCTCTCTACTCCTCTGGCCCAGCAGATAAGGGATGGGTGGGAAAAGCTACTGCACAACACACCATAATTGCAGTAGCAGCCCTGTCAGAGAACCCATTTAACCAGGTATGCCCAAACACACTTAAAGAAAGTTCTGCATTATGTGTTTTTCCTATTTGGAAAAAAAGAATAATAAGCCAACTATATATCGGGAAAGATGCTGTGTGATGATGATTTACACCCTGGCCCAGAAATAAATGATAGTTCAGGCAGCTTGCAATGCATATTTTTTACTTGCATCCTAAAAGAAGCCCATACATATGGCTTGTAAGTGAGTCCTTTCTCCATGTATGTTATCCATAAATGCTTTTTCCTGCCATTTATCTGGTAAGACATGCTCTTATGAGGATAGAAAACAACCTGCCTGTTTCACAAACACAGGCATTCCCAAGATGTAACGCAACAGAAGGAGCTTCAAGTTATCTTTACCCTGGTACATCCAGCATATTTTCATAATTCAGTATTTGTTTTGTTCTTAAAAGAAATCTCTTCTACTCCATATGTGACCTGTTCTGCAGGGACATCAGTGGGATACACAGTTGGTGAACAATGATGTTAATGAGTTACAGTTTCAATGCTTCTGGTTTCATACCCCTTCACTGCATCTCCTTGACATTTAACTTGTGTTAAACAATCCTGGTATCTGAAAAGTAATTTCACATGTTAATTTTGTCTCTTGCCCCAGCATTAATTTTAAACTTCAAAAATGGACCTTAAAAGAAAATCACAATTATTTCTTGCTGTTAGGACCATAGCTGCCTTCAGGTGCTGTGTAGAAAATGATGACAAAAGATGACAAATTCCAAGAAATAGCATTATTCCTTTGTAAATTTCATATTTTTCTATTATTTGGGAAAAATGTAAGGAAGTGGAGTTCAGGCCAAAGCAGTACATCTAAATCTGTGTTGAAGTACGGAGCTTATGTTCTTCTGGTTTATACTTGTTACATAGCTAGTGAAATCCCTCTCATATCTCCTCCCTCAATAAAATCTGACAAAGTCCTTCAGCTTGTTTCTCCCAAGGTTCTGACAGTTTTTTAATGTAAAGGGCTCAGATTTGTGGGCAGAAACTCAGGGAAATGTCCTGCATTTGGATTTCTACACATGCAGCTGATGGCAGAGATTATTCTGCCTCTGTCACCATGGGTCATCTCCATTCCAATCAAAAGTCAGCTGAAGTGAGAGTGCTTCAGGACAGAAGCTTCACCCCACATGCTCCACTTCCCTTGTTAAAGCAATGCCTTCTGTGGGATGTAGACATGGAACTGGTCCTTGGTTTTATCTACCACCAGGTCTCCCAAATACAGGCTTGGTCCAGAAAGGACTTCTGGATGCCCACGCTGCATGCATTTAATTCAAGAGCCATCAGCAGTAGGGCTCTGGAAAGTTTTGGGCAGTGATATATCGTTCAGCTGATGGGACAGCTGGCTTCCAGACAGGGTCTCAGCTCTGCTAAACCTTCTTCATGCTTGGTGCAAGATTTCTGTAGCAGATTTAGGGGGGCTGGAGAGGAGAACAGACTTACTTCTTTCTTTCCAGTCTTTTCCCTAAGACAGACTTGACAGGAAAGGGTTGGAGTCCTCAGTCTCTCTGTGGAAGACTCAACCTTGATATTGTGCTTCAGGCTGACTCAAATATGAGCAAAGAAGGCAAATGTGTTTCCACCAGAAAGATGCTCATCAGTGACCTTTATTCTGCAATCAAAGACAGAGACCACTGCGAGCAGGCTTGAAGGAAGGCTCACGGAGACACTGCTTGGTGAGGACTGGTTACAGGTTCTGGGGACCACACTATAGCACAGCACCCCTAAAAGCACTGGCAACCTAAAGCATGAGAATTAATTTTTCTATATGTACTTTCACTGGGCTAAAATCAGCTTGCACCCAAGGCTAGCATCCACTCCAAGGCAGCTTTGCCTTGGGAAGCAGCTCACATGGCTGGCATATTTCTGACCCCATAACACTAGTGCCAGTGCCCTGTGCAAAGGACGGCAACTGGGGGAAAGGAAAGCTGAGCACTATTTGTCAAAATCCCTTTTCACCAAGAAATTGACTCTCTGGTGAAGCCATCTGTCATGAGAAGTGCTTGCTTGTGATTAACAAATCTGGATCTTGTAAGGAAAACAAATCTTTGAGTTTTAAAACAGACAAACAAAAAACAAAAAAACTTTTTGAAAAAAAAAATTAAATATCTTCTAGGGGAAAAATACAATATTCTTAAACTCTGTGTAATATACAGCAGTGAGTGACTCCAGTCTGAGAGAGTATCCATCTACATGGGAGCTCCGTGGGATTCCCTTGGCTTCTGGGATCACTAATGTAAATGTTCCTGAATCATAGAATAGCTTGGGTTGGAAAGGACCTTCAGAGGTCACCTAGTCCAACCACCCTCCAAAGAAATAAGCAGGGACATCTTCAACATGGTTGACTGCCCTTCTTTTTCTCCCTGCCCACAACAGCAGAGATTAAAAAAAAAAAATCAATAAAAAGTTCAACCTGCCTCTCTTTTTCTTTTTGCTTCTGACTTTCTACCCTCTGCAGGTCTCATTTTCAGGCTGCGACATGATGGGCATTGTCTCCAGTGAAAGACAAGAAACTTGATTTTTAAAAATCATTCCTAAGAAGTGTTTAAAACTCTTAATCCTTAGATTCCCAAAGCCAGGTGTTTTAAAGAAAACACAGACTACTGCAAAATAGGGAGCTGGAAGAGCAAGCACTAACAGAGTTTTAGGAGAGACATCACTTTCCTCTCTGAAATAGTTTAATCCCTTTCTTTTGTGGTTGCAATGATTACTTTGTTTAGTAAAGAGGAGCCTATACTGAATTACCACACCGGCAGGCACTCTCTGCCCTTGGGCTGCCAGCTTTTTCACAGGATGCAGAGGGAATTTTTCCAATCTTAACACTTGATACCCCACTCACAGCTTTACAGACATGTCAGGTACTGGTGTCAATGCAAATATGATTTGCATTCAGTAACCTTTTTGCCTGTGGCTCCTGAGAATACATTTCCCGACTTTGTATTGCCTTGTAAAATACTTACAGTGAATGGGAAATAATACACAGATATTACTCCATGGAGCAACCATTTGATATCTAAAGTCAGGAGTTCAAAGAGGATTAAGGATCACTGGCAACAAGCAAGCTGCATTGCTTGTGGATGTGGAAGCAGCTACAGCTGCTCTCACTTTTCACTGGGATTATTTCAGTGTCAGCACAGGATTGATCTGGAGTTTTACCTCTCCAAAAGCCATTGACCCATATATGTTGTATTTAGCACAATCGAAGGTCAGAAGGTTAGGAAAGGTGTCCTGCCTAGCAGACATGAAGAAGCTGTTAGACAGTGTCAGAAAATTTACAGCCTGCATACAAAATGTAAGTCAGTTCATCTAGAAACCTACCATCCACACCCTATTAAAAAGAGACAAAGGACTTCCCATCCCATTCTTGCCATTCCTCTCAGTGAGAGTGGCTGCTTATTCTAGTATTTGGACTATCACTTCAAAGGGGGTGTTCTGGCTGGCTCATTTCAACTCCATGACTATTTTCCTGCTAAAAATAAAACAATTGTTTAGAGGGCAGAGGTGATAGCACAGGAAAGAGGTACTATAGAATGATATTACTCAGACAGTAATGTGTAATCAAAGGAGCTGCTGTTTGGGAATATTACAACAGCCTTTTCATGTTGGTAATAGAAAAGTAGATACAGGCAGTAACCTCTTGAGTCCCTCTCTCCATATCCTGTCTCCACTTAAATGCTTCTGTATCAGGTAAGGAGTCCAGAATTTGGACAGCCTCATGAGAGATGAGAAATTGCCTCTTGCAGAATCCATAATTATGGGAACAGTGACTTAGATCCTAATTAGTGTGAGCAAGCATTACTAGCTCTCGCTGGCTACCAAGAGGATGGGGGCATGGTACCTCTTGGTGCCATTTTGTCTGATGGAGCCTCACTAGATGATGGCTGTCAAGTGAGTGTTCTTTCCCATGCAGGCTGATAGCTCTTCTCATCCTCCCTGCTACAGCCTCAGGGATGAGCTCCTGGCTCCCAGCTTCCAGCAGTGCCCACCCATGAGTGGGGGAGAATGAGCCCTTCTGAGCCCAGAAATGCTCTCAGTCAATCTGCTCTAGGCAGGGTGTTGAGGCTAGAGGCTGTCCCCACAGCCCATCTTTAGTTGCCCCTGTGACATCTAGTTTGCAGATGCCAACAGCCAAGAGATGGCACTCCTTGCAGCAGCTGCACACAGCTGTCTACCCAAGAAATATTGCCGGTTGTTATCTATTGAGGGAAGGGTCATTTATGCAAATAAACCCGAGTTGAGTGGGGCCTTATACTACTTTGACTGTTTGTGATATGCAGGACTACTAAAGGGGGAGTGGGGCAAAACAAGTTCTCAAATATAGCAGGTAATGCTTACACTTAGATGCAGAACTGGGAGCTGAACTGTGATAATGAAGTCTGGGACATTTTTGTTTATTTAATCCTACAATGAAAGCTTGCCCCAGGGTTTGCAAGTTGGAAGCTTTTGCCTCCTCATTACAACTCCTGCTGGAAAACACTTTACTGTCTTCATGAAATTAAATTATGGGGAATCTAAACTTCAAGAGAATTAGAAAATTCAGACATGGACAGTGTTTCTCTTTACTGGTGTTTTTAAGGCTGAAAAGCTGAGTGCTTGTCTTCAGGGATGCTAACTGCTGTACCATGGATTATATCACTGAAACGTGGTCTATTCTTTTTCTGTGCTTTATTCCTGACTGAGATTCTTGTAAATGTAAACCCAGAATATTTTAGAGGGGGCAGTTTGCCCTCTAACTCTGCTATCTTTCTTGGCAACAAGGTGTAGTTGTTGGAGCAGACCTTCTGAAAGGCAGATGAACCCTTCACAGACCTCTTTGGTGCCTCCCTTGTGAAGTATAATTTGATTTAGCTATAGAGTGGGGTTTAGGGCTCTCAAAGTTTACCAGTTCCTTTGAGACATGGAAGCAATGTGCCTTGGGTAATGCAAAGCCATAGAAAAGGTTGCTCCAGGGCTTAGGTGGCACTGAGCAGACTTCAATTCAACTCCTCACTCTGAATTTCTCATATAAGACTGATGCTCCCCTTTGTGATAGAAACCCTTGGCTCAGTGGGAGTCAATAGAAACAGGCAATTTCAGAGAACAATTCCCCATAGACAGCCATATTAGGAGAAAATGAATCACTCTGTATAAGCACCAATTCCTCTCCATTAACTTAAAAACAGCTAACAGTAATAGTTCAGCTGAAGTCCCTTGGCTGTAGAGTCTCATTCTGCCTCTGTCCACTCTGTTGTCCTCTTAGAGCAGCCACAGGTACAGTCTCAGACTCAACATTTATACTGTATCCTTGATATCTGAAAATTCACCATGGCCACCCTATAGACAGCTTGACAATATGTTAATGTCCAAAGACATGAGGGTCTACACCTGCATGCTCCATGCCTGGATTCATGCCCACAGTTTGTTATCAGCCCAGCCAAACTGCTCCATAATGCCTTCAAAATTCAAGATTTATTCTTCTAAGTCAAGGTTCCCAGCAGGTAAAGTAGAATAATTGCATCTCTTCTCCTTTCAGTTTTTTTTTTTTTAAGGATAAATACAGTCAGGCCTTGAGAAAACCAGTTCCTATAGGAGCTGTGGGGAGAGATGGCATGAAAACACCTAATTGCCATTTTTGAGACTGCCTCTGACAGAAGCCACTGGCATCTTGCTATTTGGGAAAAGGTCGGTTCATACCCCAGGAAGAAATGTTTTAAAGAACTTCATTGAATGCTGAATTAAGTTTGTCGTTCTGCTTTTTCAGATTATGTAAAGTTTAAACTAATTTCTAACAGAAGGCAAAGTTTTAAATCCCTGTATTCTTCACTTGCTCTCTGTGAACATAATCTGACCTCACAAAAGCCTCAGACAGATGTTTAAGTGCTTTCTTATACCACATAATACTGGAAACGTGGGATGAAAATGTCAAGCAGCCTTATAAAAAAAGCTTTGGTGTGGGTGCCCAACTCTCTGCTCTTGGTGCAAGATCCTTGATGTGGCAAAGGTCAAAAATAAGCAATAGAAAATGCTGTGAAAAGCCCACTGCAAGAACATGCCCATCTTTTTGATGACAAAAGGAAACTGGGAACCCTCAAGTCATCAAAGTCTGACAGCAGCATTCATAGCACTTCCACCAATGCGCAAAGGAGGTCTGAGAACCATGAGACCCCCAGAGGTGGCCTTGGCAATAGCAGGTCCTTGTGAATTTGGAGACCTTCTGGCATGTAATGATTTCTGCGAACAGTTAGGAAGGAAGGAAAGAGAAAAGGTAGGTGATGGAGAAAGAAGAATGGAAAAGCAAGGGACAGAAGTGTTAAAAATCAATCAGGATTAGACTGATTTATGTAAGATGACAATATAGGCTTACAGGCTAGATGTATATAGTTATGCTGTGAAGAGAACAGGCAAGTGCAGGAAAAAGTGAGTTTATGTCCTTTTCTACCCAGATCTGTTCTTATGTTAGGTACTGAGGAGCAGGTTTAGGCAGAATCTTATTCTTAGCTTGTGAAGCCTGATAAGAAAGGGGATTGTTTTGGTAAGGACCTAGAAATTTCAGAATGCCTTAATTAATAAATTAATTAATAAAGGAAAAAGAGGAAAATCATCTCTAAATTTAAAGCTGCCAATAAAAGTCGTGGGGGTTTATGCAGAGTTTCCTGGTTGCAAAGATGCATCTCCAGCAGCACCTTTAATACACAGAAATAGTATAGTACTCTGGAGGGACTGTGCTGTCATGCCTACGTCCAACTCAAAATAGAATAACACAAACATCACCTTAAAATGCAATGTTTTAGCTCTGATAACTATTCATTTGACTTTCAGCTTTCATTGAGCAGTAGGCCCATTCTCACATCATACAGATGGCCCAAGAAGAGCTTGACAAACACTGATTACCTGCAGCAGCAAAGCAGGGTCAGGGAAAATGTTTGCAGCAACAAATGTGCAAAACTGCTCAAAAAATATTGCTGTTTGGAGGAAGAAAGTGTAAGGAACAATGGGAAGATGTAGCCTTTACCCTTTAATTTTGTCCCTTCATCTCACAAAACTAGTAGTCTTTGACTGTATTTTTGCCCCTTTGAATGTCTAAGGTTGTTTGCTGGCAACCTGTCTAAAGCCCTTCATATTCCTTGCTGAACATGATATTGGTCACAACTCCATCCTGAAGCAGCAGGGAAGAGGAGGGAAGAGCACAGATAAACAGACGTGGCTGTGACAGCGTTCTTCCCAAACTTCAGAAAAGAGTGTAGAAAAGAGGAACCTGGGATCAGGCATCATCACTCTCACCACCATACGTGGGAGTTCACCTGAAGTTGGCATCTGACTTCAGTGTGAAGTTGGAGCTGATGTGTGGGCTCATATCCATCACATCGTTTGGCTGTAATTAATTCAGCGGGGGAGCTCATTTTGATGGAGGAAGATCAGAGAGATCTGCTAGCAGGAACTGAGCAGCAGGGAAGTCTCCAGGCAGAGACAGGAAGGAGGAGGAGGTAGTTTAGGTAACACCATGCATGTAGGTGTAAAACATTGATTTTTCCAACCCCAAATTGTAATGCAAATGTTTCAATTATAGCTCTCTGACCATATTGAAGCAAAAGCCATAAAAAGAGACCTATTCTTACTAAATAATTTTTTAAAGAAGAGCTTATTTTTATTTGTTGTGGTCTAGGGTCACAGCAGTGGGATGTGTTTTCACAAACTACACAACCACTTGTCAATGCAAAACGAGGACTGATGCTAAGTTTAGAACATATTTCAGGCAGAATTGAACTTGCCTTAACAAAACTGAGCCAAACCATAACAGAAGCCTCGTGGCCACACTTGCACTGCCACCCTGGCTTACCCTTGCCTGGGCAATGCAGCGTGAAGAGGGCTGCACACAGTGATGCAGCAAGCTTCTTTCGAAACATTGTGCAATGCTCCCTTTAAACTGTGTGCAGGGAACACAGCACTCTAAAACTGTCCCACGATCTCTCCCCACATTTGAGTAGATGACCTTGGTTGCTTTTCTCTACCACCATCCCCGTGAGACAACTTGGTGACCCTGTTAACAGTAAAGCACTCAGGTTTTGCATCAATCTCTGTAAAGCTAGCTTTAATCAGCACTCTCTTGCCAGCCCTGCAAAACATTCTCTGTTATATCAGGATGGCAAAAAAAGAAATAAAGAAGCAAGCAAAACCTGCAGCCGTCAACTTGGTCTTCATAGCTGTTTGGGTGCTCTGGCTGTCTGGCCTTAAACGTGTGTACAGACTGCGTCCTAAGTGCCCTGATAAGATTGGGGCTCCAGAATGTGTTGTCCTGAGAATGCTTGCTGCTGTTTATCTGTGAGCTGAAAAACTTTCCGAAGTTCCCCGGCCATCAGTCCTGACACCCTGATTCAGACCAGATGACAGGCAGACACGATACCAAACAGCTTTCTTGCCTCAAGGCGATACTGAAGTGTCTGAGAACCCAAAAGCTTCAAGCGAGCTGTCGAGTCAGGACTGCTGACATGGTCGTGGCTGGTGCTACCCACCATGGCTGCCCTTGTGGCATCATGTGTAAAGCGTGGGATTTGTCCCGTCCTGAGACCGAGGGTGCTCCTCGTCCTCCTGCAGTGGGTGGTTGAGAAGTGACAGACAATCCTCCCCTCTCCTCTCTTCCAGGCTGTTGGATTTAACTTTTGCGTGAATATATATACAGCATTATCTTAGGAGCGTATATATTGAATCCAGCACAGATGTGTTTAATGTGATGGATGTGGGAAATATGCCAGAGGCCTCTGGCATGGGCATCTGTGCCCTTCAAAGTGTAGGCACTTTAAAGTGCCAGTGGGTAGGGGCTATTTTAAAGCTGAGGTGATTGACATCAAGTTGTGCCCACTTTTCCTCAATGTACCGGATGGGATAAATGCTGAGCAACCTCCCAGTATGGTGCTTACTGTTGTGCTTCCAAGACCACCCACCCACAGCCTTCTTTGTCTCTGATTTGCTGGCATTATCCTGATTTATTAGATGTTTAAGTCATTTATGTAGAAAAATAACTTGTGCATTTATTTTTCCATTTTTCAGGAAAAAAGTCTAAAAGTAAAAATCTTCTTACTGTATACATCTCCATAAATCCTTATATGTTCAACTAGAGTGTTGTGTGGTTTAATGCTTAATTAGTTACTCTTTATAAAGCCCTTCTGATATCATAGCATGAAAGATGCTGTAGAAGCACAAACTGACAGAGTTTTCACTGCCCAGTTAAGATCAAGCAACCTATAAGAAAGACATTTATTTACACAGCTTAAACATTTTATAACACTTCCAGAACTTGTGAAAACTCAGAAACCAAACTGGCCGCTGCTCCAGATGTTAACTGCTGACAGCCCTGGAGGTTTCTGGCAACCCGTCTCCTATGGGAAAGCATTTTCTACAAGAAGCCGTTGTTTTTCAGCCCTGCACAGTCTGCAGGGTGGTAAAACATGCTTCGCATCGCCACTGCCCGCAGAGCCCCGCAGTTTGAATTCCAGACACTAGAGGCACTAGAGAAACCGCGTGGAGACTAGAGTTAGGCGCTATTTCTGGAAGTCCCCCTCATCAAACAAGCTAACAATAGCAATAAATGCCCCAGGTTCTTTGCTAGAAGGGTAGCAGCCAGGGTCCTTCAGATATTGTTCCCACCTGTTCAGATCCAGTGCTGGCTGAAGTAAAGGTCTACATGGAGTTATTTGCTTTCTTTTCATTCATGCCCCTGTTGTCCATGAGTAGCCGCAGTTTTAATCAGTGATTTATGTGCCCTTTGCATCCAGAGCAAAGACAGAAACATCAGTTTCCCTCCATGCGTGTAGATCTTTTCATGTGTTTTGCAGTTTTGAAGTCTCTAATCCTCTTCCCAACTGAGCTAGGAATCTGGGTTGTGACGTAACCACAGTTTCAGACAGAGGTGGGCAAAAAGCCTTTATTTCAGAGAAAAAGCTGTTTCTCAGGAGAGAAATCCTGGACCTGAAATGGGTATTCTAAGAAAATGTCATCTCAAAGGGTGGCCGTGGGCAGAAAAACAAACTTAGGCATTACTGGGAGAGATATCAGCATGCTGCTCCATAAATGTGGGGTGAGTTTCCATCGTGCCTAGTTCCCATCTCACCCTTGCCCAAAAGATGCTGCCGAGCTGATGTAGAGAAGGGTGACAGGCAGGATCAAAGGTATGAAACAGCTCAGGAAGGATTCGATAGACTGGGACTCTTTTGCCTGCGGGGAAGATAAACTGAAGGAGGATGTGATAGAAGAGTATAAAATCATGACTGGCCTGGAAAAAAATGAATAGAGAAGGAGAATCTGCCTTCTCTGATCCAAGGACTAGGAAGTGTCAAATAAACCAGCACACAGAGGGTGGGAAACAAATAAAGGGAGATATTCTACACCCTCAATGAACTCCAGCTTTGAAGCTTGAACCATCGGGTGCTGTAGATACCACATTTTTTTACGTGAGTTCAAAATGTGACAGTGCAAACTGATGGATGAAAAACTCTCCAGGAATTACTAAACATAGAGTTTGCTGGGATGCCTCAGGGCAACTGCTCCTATCTGCTCACTCTGCTCTTGCTCATGGGTGAAAGCGGGACACTGGACAAAACAGATCTCCAGTTTGGCACAGTACAGGTACTTTTATGTTTCTGTTAGGCAACATTTATTTGCCAAAAATGAGCAGTATCTGAAGACATCAGGTCTGATTTTGTACATTCAGGAATGAGCCCAAGACATAGCATTGGAAGTGATTGATCTCTGGCTGCTTGAGGAAAACCATCCAACCATGTTCATCCAGCCATGTAATGGGCCGCCTTCACACAGGCAAGCAGTGTACTCCAGCTATGCTTTCCATGCTCCTTCCATATTTTCTCTGTAAGGCTTTCTGTAGTTGGGTTTAGCCGCAAAATATTATTTATGCATTTGCCAGACAGCATTGCTTTATCTCTGCAGCCCTGGAGATGCTATTGCCTCCATGTAATGGACACGGGTACAGAAATAGGACACCTTCCAGTTGCAGGGAGGCTCAGATTCAGAGCAGGCCAAGTTAAGGTTTCTCCCATCCCAGCTCTGTAGATGATCAGGCAGTTTAACCACAATGACAGTTTTAAAATACATTTGCAATACAAAACTCCAAGAACATCCACTGAGACCACTCCAAAGGCAGATGAACATTTTTGCTGCATCTCATTTCCTTACCTAAAGAGCATCTTCCTGCTTTTGATTTTATGATTAAATCAAATCTCATACTTTATCTTTGATATGAGAACATTAAAAAATCTTCACTGATCCAGTGCCTAAATCTATTCCTTTGAAAATCACTTCCAAAACTTGGGGTCATCATTCCCTTTCATGGTGATCAGCTACCATTTCCTCCTCTCTTCTTTCAGCTGCAGTTATGTTGGACTTATAAAATGTATCAGATAACTCTGATCTTGCTGTTAGCTAAGTCTAAAAATTTGAAACATCACCTTTGCCTTTGATCGAGATTTGCAGAATGAAGAATTTGGCTCTGAAGAATGGACAGAGGATATAGGCAAAAAATGAAAAGCTGATACAGTTCTAAATCCCAAGTTATTCACAGAACTGTCTTAGTCTTGTGGCTCACTAGAAACCTGATCATGTGCAGGTCCACAGGCATCTTCAGTGTTAGTGAAATCCGGAGCAATATAGTGATGCTCTGCTTTCAGTGTTGGTAAAATGCAACAACAAAACAAATTCATAATTATTATTGATATTATTATTGTTATAATTTTTATTATTGATATTCTTTATTCTGTCTTATCTCCTGACTATATTTTCACTCTTTCATAGCTTAGGCCTTTCAAGCATTACAGTGCCAGCATTGTTTCTAATCTGGTATTGTTTCAGCCCTATGTATCCCTGTACACACTAGAATAGCACAAGGCTTCGGTAACTAAATAAATCCTTGGGTCATGAAGCCACTTCTTAGTTTGTAATTTTATTTGGAGATGGTTTAGGGTCCCTCCTCAGCTTTAAAATTACAGCCTATGTATTTGCAGCTATTTTGCCTCTCAGAACACCTTGTCACTGAATTATTTCATGCAGGAACTTTCTTATAACTTATCTCCTTCTCTGACTTGTTCACACTTAAAGGTCACAGTCCTCTGCCTCTGACATCACCAGCTCTCACTGCAGAAATGGTCAGAGTCCCAAACTGCAGCAGGAATTTTAGGAGGTAGAACAGGCAAAGGACCGCAGGACAATAGCATCTTATATTTTTCAAATAATTAATAGGCCACTGGAGAGCACAGAAAACGGGTTTGGATGGAGAGGATGAGGGCTTCAGACTGCAGCTTCAAGCAGGCAGCCAGGAGGCACAGATATTGCCAACCAGAGCTCATGACTGCAAGCAGGTATGTACCTCACCTCTCACTTGCATCCTACCTTTGCTGCTGTCATGATTTAAGCCCAGCTGTAAATCAGCCACACAGTTCGCTCTCCCACTCCCCCTCCTTCCTCACCCCCCCTGCTCCCAGAGGGATGGGGAGGAGAATCAAAAGAATGTAACTCCCACGGGTTGAGATAAGAGCAGTCCAGTGACTAAGGTATAACACAAACCACTGCTGCTACCACCAGTAATAATAGCAATAGTAATAATAATGATAATATATGTAATCATAATAATGATAAGGGAAATAACAAGGGAAGAGAATACAACCACTAACCACCTGCTGACCAATACTCAGCCCAACCAAACAGTGATCTAAGCCTTCCAGGTCCCTGTCCCCCCTTTTTACATCCTGGGCATGATGTGCTGTGGCATGGAATACCTCTTTGGTCAGTTTGGGTCAGGTGTCCTGTCTCTGC
>JAOEHY010052224.1:0-55922 GCA_025447955.1 Psilopsiagon aurifrons
GGACACCTGACCCAAACTGACCAAAGAGGTATTCCATACCACAGCACGTCATGCCCAGGATGTAAAAATGGAGGGCAAGACCCAGAAGGGTGGGGTTCGCTGCTGGGTCGGGCTGGGTATATGTGGTGAGCAGTTGTATTCTCTTCCCTTGTTATTTCCCTTGTCATTATTGTTGGTGGTGGTAGCAGCAGTGGTTTGTGTTATACCTGAGTTACTGGACTGCTCTTATCTCAACCTCTGGGAGTTGCATTCTTTCTATTCTCCCCATCCCCCTGGGAGCTGGGGGGAAGAAAGAGGGGGGAGTGAGTGAGCAAACTGTGTGGCTGCCTGGGCTTAAACCATGACAACACGTAAATAAGGTGTTTTATGTGAGAGGAAGAGGTGGTTATGGATACATTTTATGTGCACTGTATACTTACCCTTGAAATGTTTCAGCTAAGCTGAGCAATGTCAAACATAGGGTTGATTAGGCATATGGCAGCAGGAGAAGTAAGAGATTTTCTGAATAGATTTACCTTAACTCCACATTTTTTTCTGCTTCCTTCATCTGTGCCTTTATCACATTAAAGCGTATCTAAATGCTAGCTGCTCATTAAAGCTATATAAAGCTCTATAAGCTTGGGCCGGAGTTTCAGAAGTTCTGGGAGCCCAGCAGCTCCAGCTGATACAACAGGAATTGCAGGTGCTTTGCACACCTGAAAATTCAGGGGATATTTTTTTTTACCTGTCTTAAGTGTGTCTATAGCTGCACTTGGGGAAAGGTGGTAAAAATGCCAAAGCATGCATTGACATGCACATGAAGGACAATCAGGTTTTCATTATGTTTTCAGATGTGCACTTAGCATATCAGAGTGAAAACAAAATCCTTCATATTACTTGCAGTTACTTGCAATATACTGAATATATATCAGAAGAGATCTGCAGGTTTACATAGGGCTAGTCCACATAAACCTGCAGCTCCTGTCCTGGGGACAGGTCCTTGCGGTGTGGAGAGCCTCATTATGTGCTCAGGCACTGATTGACATAATCCTCCTTGAAGGAATGAAGTTTATAGAGACAATAGAGACAGACGGGTCTGAGATTTCAGCGCTTACAAAGGGCATCAAAGCAAATAGAATTTTGAATGCAAAAAGTTGTAAAATGTTGTGGATGGTGATCCAGGGTGTTAGCAGCTTTCTATAAGCATCCAAAATTGCTGGTGATATTTTTGGTAACTGGTAGCTATTCCCCACTTTTTTATTCTCCTTTCAGGGAAATGAGAAAATAGTACTACACAAAATAATAATACTGCCTCATTTCAAAGATTTTGGCTTTGTTCTTGCTTTGTAAGTAAAATGCATTTGAGGAACTCTAGAGAGAGGCCCACATAGAACTGGAAAAATCTGTATCTGGAGCCACATGTTGTGTGGAGCGTATAGAGAAAAAAATGCATAAGTATTCATTTGCTGAATGAGGTGGGAATCTATGGAAAAATACTGCATGCAGTCATCTCATTAAAGGCTTTATCACAGAATATATGGAACTTCCTACTAAACTTTGAGTGTTTGGTTTGATAATTTAGCGCTGTGTGAGTGTGTAACTTCATCAACCATCACAGGGCTTAGTGGGACTGTCCTTGAAGGAAGACAGTAACAGGGTTGTGATCCTGTGAACCAGGACATACACAATGAATAGTAACA
This sequence comes from Psilopsiagon aurifrons, assembly GCA_025447955.1. Classification (NCBI taxonomy): domain Eukaryota; kingdom Metazoa; phylum Chordata; class Aves; order Psittaciformes; family Psittacidae; genus Psilopsiagon; species Psilopsiagon aurifrons. The sequence continues at coordinate 1,680 of JAOEHY010052224.1, forward strand.
GCCCTTTTTTGCCGTTTAAATTGTCTATGCAATATTTTCATAAATGTTAAGCTCACTCCAAAGTTAAAAACACCCCCCCCCCCGACCTAAACAGAATTAACATTGATTTTGTTTCACTCAATACATTTGTTTATGAAAGAAACAAGTTTGTTACTTGTGCAAGCCCCTGGTGCATTTACAAATACCAAACATAGAATCATAGAATCATAGAATAGTTAGGGTTGGAAAGGACCTGAAGATCATCCAGTTCCAAACCCCCTGCCATGGGCAGGGACACCTCACACTAAACCATATCACCCGAGGCTCTGTTCAACCCGGCCTTGAACACCACCAGGGATGGAGCATTCATAACTTCCCTGGCCAACCCATGCCAGTGCTTCACCACCCTTACAGTAAAGAATTTCTTCCTCATATCCAATATAAACTTCCTCTGTTTAAGTTTGAACCCATTACCCCTTGTCCTCTCACTACAGTCCCTAACGAAGAGTCCCTCCCCAGCATCTCTATGGGCCCCCTTCAGATATTGCGGAAGGCTGCTATGAGGTCACAACACAATTAATAACTTTTGTGTATGATGCTGCTAGCCATTGGCTGTGTGAAGGGTATACCCTGCATTTTTTGAATGCCATCAGAGAAGTTGCTAACATTAAGGCAAGATCTCTAGCAAACAAACCACAAAACCCTCAACTCATTTTCATAATTTTATGCAACCTTTAACTATGATGACCTTTTTGGAGAGAAAAACAAAACCCAAAATCTTGAATTATGACAGTGTTGAAGAGGAGCAGAGGTCTCCAGAATATTGCTGGACTGACAATGTTCTGTCCCTTTAAGAGTCTAAGCTTGATTATCATGATGAGGCTGCGTGCTTCAGAGTGACAGCACTTTAAGTCTGCTTTAAAGGAAAATGATTGAAAAACTAGGACTTCCTTCTGCAGCAAGCTTTCTACACGCTAAAATGCAGTCTGTGTTCCCCATCTTGCCAGCAGCAGTGTCAAAATAAATACTTGATGTTTCTTAAAGATGTTTTAAAGTTCTATGATTAGATGCAAGTAGGCTGCAATTTTTAGTAAAGATACTTTAGGATGGAACTGTGGGTTAAAAAGTTCTAAAGAAAGAAAAATAAACAGAAGCATGAATGGTAAAAAGAGAAAGAATACCAAATGAATCATAAAATTTAGTGCTTTTCAATTAACTGCTCAGACAATTAGTATACTAGTATATTATATCGTAAAAATCATGCCTATTCATTTTTTTGTAGCCATTATATTGACTGTGATTTGCTTCCCTCAAATTATTAACAATGCTATTAAAAAGGTGGATGTAGATGAACATTCTCAGTAGTGTGCAGGAAAATAATAGGATTGTGGCTGTGGGTCAAGAAGGAAGCTGAAAACTAGCAGATTTTAGAGGGCAGAGGTGGGGAACTGAAGGGAACAGACCCCTGAAAGGGAATGAAATGAGGAGGAAGGAATACAGCAAAAACTGATCTCACTGTGGATTTTCTTACAGTAGCTGCAATTCTTTTCTGTAAAGATTTCTTCTCTCTTCCCCCAAATGCTGCAGTTTAATCTTAATCCTGAACAAAACCTTCATTTTGTGAAAAGCACAGTCTTTTGGAATCACACAGCTTTTCTCTGCAATGGAAATCTGTGTGTACATCATGAAGAAGATAAATATGTGTAGATGAAGAGTCCTTGGGGTCTTTTCTGAAGCAATGAAGCTTGTTTCAGGCTACAATGGCAGCTTGAGGGCAGCATTTCCATCCAGAAGAAAATGGCTGTGACTTCATAAATAGAGGCCTTCTTGGAAAATTAGTTAAAGTGCATAACCAGGAATTTGTTAACCAAGGAGAGAAGAGAAACATCAGCAGAATGAAAATGAACCGCTAACATGTAGTTGGGAAAAGGTTACTAGTGGGAATTTCTTTGTCTGAATGGATGTTTTGCTGTATAAAAACCGGAGTATTATCATGATATTAGGCGCTAGTATTGAAATTGTCATCATATTTCCCTGATGCTTTTCACACCTGAAAATGACAGTCCTTCACACAGCTTAAGGATTCACTGAGTCAGAGTTCTGTGTTAATGTTTAGATCTCATGCTTAGGTACCAGCTAATTAACCCATGCATTTACAGTGAGATAATTCTTTCTATATTGTTTTTTTAATGGTTTAGAAAGGCTGAGCTGCTACAAAAGAAGTAGTAGCAATGCTTTGTGACTAACAAAGCATGTTATACTGCAAGGTCCACAATAGGTCTTGCCTGTTCAGCACCTTTTTATAAACACAGACTCCACGCAAATGCCAGCTGATGGGAGAAGGAGGTGTTAGCCAGGCTAGCAGAGGCATCCTAACTGCCTTGTCTCTGTGAAATAACGTGGCTGGAGGTTGTGATCTGCAGCATGGCTGTGTAAGGAACTCTCCACCCTCCTTGACTGATAATAGCAGGAGAATTGTGAATGCTTACAGCCATTTTATTACACCCATTAGACCAGACCTAACCACTTACTGGGCATGCTGGGGAGTGTGTTGTCTGCAACTTGAATACCTAGGAAAGCTCATGGGTTTTCAAGTCTAGCAATTATTTCACTTGTTTGCAAAGAGGGAAGGAAATAGGATGATACTTTCAATAGTAATTAAACCCCAAGGATAAGTCTTGAATATGAGCAGCAGCTGCTTGTTGCAAGAGCTCCTCATGCTACCTCAGGTCCTGATTCTGGACATGAGAGTTCCTTCTATTGCTCACATCCTGATTTCTGAATGAAAGTCCAGCAGGACTTTACCCTAAGCCAACAAATATTCCTTACAGGAAGAATGGGCTCTTGAGTCCATGGTAACAGAGAGAGAAAGCTGCAGAGTGAAGAATGATTGATAACTCTTGCTGTGCAAGGAGATGTATATCCTCACTATACGGTTGTGGTTTTCTTTGGTTTTGGCATGTGCAGGTATCATCTCAGTACTTGTTTCACAGCTGAGGCTCCCTTCACGCATATCTGACGGAATGAAGGTGAAGGCCTTAAGTACCTGATTTTCTTACATTTCCATAGACTTTGGTATGTGCTTTCAGTAATTTCTTCGAGAAATAATAATTTAATTAGTCCTCTGCATTCTGAGTTCCAGCATGCTTCTCTCTCCAAGATCAAAACCCACCATAGCTGCCTAGTTGTTATTCATTTTAACAACAGGCAAAATTATGATGAAATTATGATGCATTATTTTTGAACTATTTAAGAGGAAATCATATATCTCAATAGCATAACCTGGCATAACAAGAGGGAAATTTTACAAAATTTTCACCTCCACAAAAGCAAATCATATTTTCAACATCAGCACCATGATACGATCTCATTCATTGGATGCTTTCCAGAATGCTGCAAAAGAACCAGTCACTTCCTTAAATGTCTTTATACAGTGACAGTTTAGAGAGACTTTCAGATTTTACTGAGTTATCTGCCTCTGAACATGCTCAGATAAGCCAGACAACCAAATGAAGTAATGAGTGACTAGATTAAAAGATCTCCAGAGAAACACTTTCTGATTTTTAGTAGGAATGAGATTAATATGTGCTTTGTAATGCAGTTTTCTGTGTTCTGTGTTTCTTTATATGTTAAAAGTACATTAAACCCCAGTCATCCTCATCCTCTTCTGCCACAAGACTTCAGCTGTTTCCTTATTGCTGGCCCATTTGAGTTCTCTTTCTGTACCATCTCCCCTATCTATCTTCTGGCCTTCTGCTGAGTCCACCTTCTTAGTGTGCTGATAGAAAGTCTGAATTAATAAACCTGAGACCCTTTAGTACTGTTGTATAATACTATTTATTAACCATCATTCATGTATATTTATGAGTTCTACAGTTTAATTATGTGCTTCATAAAAGAACTACTTTCTTTTCCTTGTGGAATGGCTGCTAGCTGATCATTCCTTGAGAATTTGGGGTATTTTCTGTAATCTGTTCTTCATTGAATGCAGATTCAATGCAGTATCAAAACCAGTCTGAAACAAGGCAATTTTGAGCTTATCCATTAATATGCTTGTTTCTCTGTAAAAGTTGAGAAAATCATAGTCTTTCTTTCATTACCTGAGATGGGGGTAACAGACAACCATCTTGCAAGCAAAAACACCTCTTCTGGGAACGAACAACCTTCAGAAACATTGTATCTCATGTATCAGTCTCATTTTTGCTCCCATTGAAGTCAAAAGCCTTTTCCCATATGTGATATATTTCAGTTTTATTCAGTTAATAGCAATACGGTATTTGGAAAATCTCCATCAAAGAACAATTCTAGCTCTGTTTGCCACATGCATAATGTCCTAAGTTTTATTTCTCTTTCATTCTCTCTTCCGTATGGTGTCACATCCAAACATAATCTGATCTCCTATGCACTACAAACATGAATACTTCTGCTAAAATCTATTAGGAACTGAAGTGAGTCTTCTTACGTAGTAAATGTTGCATAAATATGTGTATATATTTGAACATTTTATTAGTTGCATAAGAAACAGGGAGTAAAGCGATTTTTCTGAAGGTCTTTAAGTTATTTTAACTATTTATCTGGAACACTTGTTCTATTTGAACTGTAATAGCGCACATAGATTCTGAGTTAATAGTGGCAGCTTTTTGTCAACTTTCATAATGTGAATTAGGTCTCATAACTGACATAAAATCTCTTTCTTGTATTCTGAATAGGTCATGAATAGAATCTGTTCTGTTCCGGTTATATAAAAATCCGATACTGCTCCAAAGAGATTGAAAAGAAGACTTGACAATAGTGAAATAGAGACATGACAAGAACTCAAGTATGTATAAGCAACCAAATGGAAGAAACCTAAAAGCCTTATTATAATGATCAGAATATCTCAATAGATACAAATACCTTTTGGATCTTTCAATGGTCAGGTAACATCAATATTAAATATTGAAGTTTGCTTGAAAATAATCTCTTAACAGCAGGTAGTAGCACTGTTTAGGCTGAGAGGGAGCTCTGAGCTTTCTTTAGAGCTCCAGTATTACTGAGGCTGGCATAGTGTCATTATATAATTGCATCCAGCTGATTCCTTTGCAGTAATCCCAGAATTTGTTCAATAACTCAAAACAGAAAATGACAAAATGGTAGAAGTACTTATTTCCTCCCTTCCCCTCAACATATATTAAGGCAGCCTTTTCCTGGTTTTTGTGTTTATTTTACCCAAATGCTTGCTATTCTTTCTTACCCTAGAAATGCCACTTAATAAAGTTATTTTTAGCTTTGTTTGCCTTTCCTCTGCCTTCCCCCAAAAACTGAAGCATACAATTAAAGTACCCTTTTTCATTTATAAACTGGATGGGTACCTTCCCATAAGCATGTCCTTAGTATTATTCTTGGTATTATTGTTGGCATTTGTTGGGCTATTGCTTGTTTTAATTTGTTTTTAAATATACTGCATGGTAGCAAGACACATATTTCTTGTTCTCCACTGTATCTGGAGTCACATTCATTTAAAGTTCATTCGTGTTTACTCTTGGGATTTTGGCTTGGCCAGAGAGGAGAATTATCCGCAGGATTTAAATGTGGACTTCACTGGCTTTTAAAACTCAGTGACATTTGGAATTAGAAGTTTGATTCTGGTCCACTGCTATTCTTAATTTTACTTTGTTTATTATTGCTACTGTAACAAATGTGTTTCTGATGCCAAGATTCCAGTTGTCCCTGATACCATCAACCTCACTCTGAACTTCTTGGTATGGCAAGAGATGCCTGAAGTATCACTTGTTTTAATTGTAAGATTAATTGTAATGGCAATAGACTGAAACCTCACCCAGAACCATGAATTCAGTTTGTTTAGGGTTGGTCAAAGAATTACACCCTCTGCTTAGATGCCATACAAATGACTTTTTGAGGGGATATTTCCCCTTTATATATTTGTCTTTTAAAAAAAGGGAATAATTCCTGTAATGGATTTTAACATATATGACCAATGCAGTGAAGGTTATTACAAGCATATATCTTGTCAGGTCCACATACCACAAAATGTGGAGTGTCTTCATAGGAAGACCATGCTAAAAGATAGGGTGATTAAATGGATAACATTGGAAAAAGTGTAAGGACATGGAAATAAAGAGGAAAGTGTTTTCTGGAGGTCAGTAGCACAGCTACTAATAAAAATCCTACTGTAATACTTCAATACATTTTATTTTAAATAGGAGATTTAATTTTATTTGGATGTAGCATAAATCTAGAAAAGCAATTTTAGGTTTAAGAAACCAGAAATATGTCAGTCTTTCATAACAAAACAGAGATTATGGGTAGTTGTTAGTTTAAGGTTGAATTGCTATTTTGACTGCTTTCTAGGTTTTGCCAGTTTGAAAGTGATTCCAAATAGAGTAAAGCACCTTTTCTTATCTGTGGAGTGGCCAGTTCTCTTCTGGGTGTAATATGCCAGGAAAGATTCACTAGGTGCATTCCTTAAACGTGACTGTGAATAAAGCATGTGCAGATCAAGGAAAAATAAATTGCTTCAGACTAATAAGTCAGATCTATATCTTTTCTGTTGTTGAGCATATATCACCCTGCATATAGATCTAAACGACTTCTTTTGATCAGAACGAATGGTTCTGGAGTGATGGTTTTGAATATGAAGCCAGGAAATACCCAATTTACCTTCTGCTAATTTTAGTAGGGAAATCAGGCCACTGTTCTTCATATATAAAAATACCTAAAATGTATTTTGTTTGGTAAATTGCAGTTAGATGCAACAGGTATCACACAGGTGAGTGTGTTCTGCCTCTACACATTTTCATATTGAGACCCTGTCTTGTTTTTAAAGCTCTCTGGGTTTCTCAGGAGAATGGATTTAGTTCCAAGATTCCATTTTGTCTAGGCATTCAAATGATGTTTCTCATTGTAGTTCTGGGCTCAGCAGCTCATGAAGGAATGTGACTAATATCTGTCACATGTTGGTCATTCTTTCATCCTCTCCCCAGGGAAGTACGTGCAATGGAATGTCTTGGTTTGCTAGAGATTTAAGTTTTTATTTTAAAATTCACAAGTTAGTGTGAGCTTATTTTTGAGACAGCAATGTCCAAAGAAATGTGCCTTGCACTAGGAATGGAATGGCATGAGCTTTGCAGCAGTCCTTGTTCTTTGTGGGAGTTCATGAGTTTGGATGAGCTGAGGAGCATCCATTTTCTGTAGGCAAACAACCATTTGTGGTGATTGTTTTAGAGGAGTGGAACAGTTAACAGCCTTCCATGTGGAGCTTAATGTGATTTCATTATCTCTCTGTTTAGGAATATATGGTAAAATACAGTGTGTGGTCATGCTTGAGAAGGCTCTGAATGAGCTACCTCAGAGCCTTTGGAAGAAAAAGAACTTCTGAACCTGATTTGAAATTCAGTTTGAAACAGAAAATATCTTCTGCATGCTTGTACTTACAGTAAACTGAGAGAATTCTGTTACAGACTTCCTTTGTGACCTTTGGCTGTCCGGTATGTAGGCCTGCAGACAGCTATTTGTGCACACAAACCCTGAACGTGGTGCTTCACTCCTGGCCAGCCCCTGGCCCAGCATTCAAACAGAAGGGGCAATTTTTGTGGTCAGAGGGGAGAGAATTTTATATGTAAATACACAAAGTATTTTGGTTTGTATTCCTAAGTACTAGTAGTATTCTGCTGATGCCATTCTTACTACTCCTGTCTGTTGTAGTGTGGTGTTAAAGAATGAAAAGTTTTGCACCATGATGAGAAATAACATTGTGGAGTGTATTACTGTACTCATTGTAGTAATTACATCTATAAAATTGCTATACAACCTTGTAAATTATTGTAGGATGACTTATAAGTGGTAATAAGTTGTTATAACAAGTCTTTGGTGAGTTGGTGTTATCAGATAAAGTCCATAATTAGTGGAAGGTCCAGAAAGTGTGCTCACATACAGGCAGTGAGTGGAAAGATTTGAAGTCAGAAGGAAATAATTTCTGGCACTTGCACGATTACAAGATCAGGTCTATAATGACTACAGTAGGAGAGCTCTGGTTTTATTTATTTTAAGTACATACAAAATATTTTTAGTAAATTTAAATTTTACAGAGGTTTTTTATCATGAATGAAGGAGAGGAATGTGCTGTCCTTGTGCTAATTAAAGATTCTCCAATCTATACAGTGTCTCCACCAGCTAAATAACAGCAGTTAAGTACTGGTCATTTGAGGATGACAGAATCTGCTGCACATAAAATAGCCCATTTGGAAACAGTGAACTCTTTCCCTCCAAAATGATTTTTGGTGCATTACACATGCACAACTTTTTAATAGTCATCTAAAAGAGAGAAAGAAAACAAAAAATATCTGTCAAGAACAGACTGTGGTTCTATCTGTATGTATACATCTCCAACTTTATAACATAATGCAAATGGGATTTTAACCAAAATTCATTTAGTGTGGAGTGGAAATGGACTACTAAAATATAGGTACAATTCACCCACTGTATAAATTAAAACTTGATAATATTTAGAAAAATAATATTTTCTAAGGAATTTCAAAATGCACGGAAAGAACACCTGCACTAAGAATGAAAAGAAAATGTGTTTTACTATTACAAGTAAAGGCCCCTGATTCTGGAGGCACTTGCAGGAGTAAAAAACTGTGAATATAACAGCAGCTACTGATTCTTTCCATGGTTGATTTTATTCAAAAGTTTCCATGGATGTGCATACCTTTGATCCCAGAAATACAAACTCTACTTTGTTCATAGAAGTAGCTTTATAGATGTTAATGGGGCTACTTACATGAGTAAGACAAGTGTTTGAATAATTTTTCAGGAATCCTTGCCTAGATATTAATGTATAATATAAGCTATTAAGTAATTAATGTGCACTTATGAATCGTGAAATGCTGCTGCAGTTGCTTAAGATGATCTCATAAATTTGCTAACACTAATCACGCAGTAGTGCAACTAATACACTTAGTTGTCTTCAGGTTTGGGCTGTGGTCTTCGATATAGTGGTAATTTAATAAGATTTTATTTTAGGCTTGTGACAGTTTAATGTTTAAACCAATCAGTGTTTAAAAAGTACTCTTAAAAGTGCCTATTTCATAGTGTTTACTGGGGGAAAGAAAGTGCAGTGGAAGGAAAACACATCTATAGAAGCAGCATAGTGGGATCTTCCATAAATATTCAAATGTGCAGTTTTCAGCTGCTGGTTTGATTGCTAAAGGGCTAATGTGAAATCTATGAAGTGCTCATTGGTGGAAACAGACCCAGAATTGTTGCAGGTCCTTCATGCTATACTACAGATTCACCCAGTGAACAGTATATGATAACACGCCAGAACATGGCACTTCATCCAAAATCAATGCTCAGCTTGACTGTGTGCCTTACAACAGTTTGCCTGTCTGATTTGGATTTCTCTGAAATAAAAAATAAACAGTAAGCTTGGGCCAAATCCAGAAATATTCCTTGACTGGTCCTGAATATGAAGGACTTGAGAACAAGAGGTTTATGTACATTCCCATTTGATTTATTTTCTGACATATTTAATTAATCCCTGGGATCTATGGAAGCACTACTGCCAGTTTCACTGGGGTTATAGCCCTCTATACCCCTCCTCTTGCTGCCTGGTAGAGTGGCACCAATGAGCTGATTGCTAGTTTTCTGCAGTGACATTCCCATATAATTAGGGACGTGAAAGAAGATCTTAAAAACTGTACCTCGCTTGAAGCTGGCTTGATCTTTAGAAAATTAGTATACATAGTTTGTTCCCATCAGGCATTTCTAGTATCCATTTCTCCATAAGAATTCTACAGTTCCACTGCGTGAGGGGGACAGCCTGCCTCATCATGGTCTGCCCTACTACACTGCAGGGGGATCTCTGCTCCGGTGTCTGGAACACTTCCTGCCCTCCTTCACTGACCTTGGTGTCTGCGGGGCTGTTTCACACAGATTCTCACTCCTGTTTCTGGCTGCCACTGCTGTCGCACGAGTTTAGGGTGGTTTTCCCACTTTTTAACTATGTTATCCCGCAACTGTCACTGATGGATTGGCTTTGGCCAGTAGTGGGTCCTTCTTGGAGCCAGCTGGCATTGACTCCATCGGAAATAGGGGAAGCCAAAAAGCAGCATGTCACAGAAGCCACCCCTGTAGCTCCCCCTGCTACCAAACGGTTGCCACACAAACCTACTGCAATTATGTTTTAAATGTGTTGCAACGTACCAGGTGTACACTTAGTCCATATATGAAAGTGTAAGACAACAGTTTAACAAAGTATTTGAACTCAGAATGACAAAACCCATAAGAGAAGTTTTGGAGCTTGTCACTGACATAGAATTATCCACATCTGGGCTCTCAACAGGGTACAGCAGCAATTTCTTTAGGAGTTACTCATATAAAAACAATGAATTGAGTATTATGAAATAGACCATATTATATATTGCTATATATTTCTAAATGTCTTAAACATGTTACAGGCCATTGCCATTGTTATGGATTTCTCACACAGCCCAAAACAAGACTAAAGTTAATGAAAAAATTTAGTGTTGAAAGTGCAAACAGAAATGACAAATTATGATTTGATCTACACAAGCATAAATGCAAAATGACCCTGCTATCATTAAAGGAATTGTGCTAGATTTATACCAGTGTAAGATAAGAAACTGGCCCAGGGTAGGCACTTTATCAATAAAATACATCCATTTCTATGGAGAAAATATTCTGCAATAACAGATACGAGGAAACTAGGGGGAAATCTGTCTGCAGGGCCATGAATTGCCCTGGGAGAACCTGCTGTCTAGGATGGCCTTCACAACACATGCTTTTGTGAAGAATTGTAAAAGCTCAAATACAAGTGTCACCTATCAAAAATTTGCCAAAGCAGGAAGGAACAAAATGTATAGCTATCCAAGCTGTTCTCTATATTGCTTAAACCACTGACATTAATGGTGTGTAGAATGTATCGAAAAAGTCTGTGCCTTTTTAGAATACATGTGAAAAGCAGTTCTTTTTTCTTATAATTTGTTTAAAATGGAGTTAGTGGCAATCTTTCTTGGTATTTATATTTGATGAAGACTTTGTGCACTTTCATCCTGTATTAAATTCTTAGGAGACAATTTAAAACCTTAGAAAAAGTGCTATCATAGTAATAGTATTAAGACTTGTCATGTAGTAGGCTCTTGGTCTTTATTTGACATCACTGCTGGTCCCAGCCTATGCCAGGAATCTTGAAGTCTCATGCACATGGAGAGCTGTAATCTTATGGAAAAATGAAAACATTTTTTTGTTGATATCAGAGTTAGATTCTGATTCCAAAATCCTGAAAAAAATCCTCGTTTCCCCTACTACTATGGATTTAATTTCAAATTGCTGTCTTACTGTCTTTCTACAGGGATAAATGAAAGTACTGGTAAGAATAGGAATACAGTAGTCTGGCTGGCACTCCGCTATTGTTCCGGTAGGTACAAACATCCAGAGCAGACACTTCCAGGATTGATAGCAAACTTCAGTCGTTCAATATGGCTGGCAATACCAGTCCATCTTTAGTGAAGGGCACTATTAATAGCCAGGTAAAAGCATTTATGTATTAGAAGATTCCAGTTATGGTCATATTGTGTCAGGAAGATGTCAGTGTTCTATCTCGTCCTGCTACTAATGATTGCTAATATACTACTTACAGGATAATAGATGAGGAGGGATGGATTACAAAATTCTAAATCAATCAAAGTTTTTGTGATACATTTATAAGCTTCTGTGGCTTGTTACATCATCAAAACCCTCAGATTGATTTTTTCTTTAACAATCAATCCTCTCTACATTTTCTAACATGCAGTCAAGAGTTAAATTTTTGTAACTATAAATATTGAGAGGAGTATTATGACACTAGCAGGAAGATTTATTGCATTCTGATGGAGAGCTGAAAGGATGTATATACTATACCACTGAATTGTCAAGATGCAAAGGTTGATTAGTCAGAAAGAGTTTGTTTTACACAGAGGGAACTCATCTATATGTTCATCACCTGATATGCAGCAGGAATTCATCTGCACAAATGTTTATATTCACAGATGGCCTGATATCAGCTCACACATAGGCTAATGTTTGAGTTTGTATTGAGAATGCTTACAACATTATCTAGGTTAAAGCTATGGCAGTACACAGGTAGCTGTCACATCTGAGGCTGTACAGCTCCTCAAATATACATTTACTGCTTCTGATAAGCAGTAAATGACCCTCAAAGATTCAGGCTTTCTATTCACACATTTTACTGAAAAGATGAGATTCCAAATGTGGAGGCCTTTTAAGGGAAAAGAGAGCAATTAAGTCTCTGGGTGTAATCAACAACTAGCTTTTAGGTTTACGGACAACTTTTCTATTTGAATGCCACCCAGTAAGTATATAAAAATTCGACAGCTGAGCTTTTGACGGAAGTTCTGCAACTGAGACATATATGGACCAGGAACAAGACTAAATCTACCAGACACATTGTGTGCAATTAATACAGATTCCAAAAAGAACATATTTTTATTAAGTATATCTCGGTTTACTATGAAAAACAGTCTGTGCAATATTCAGAAAGCACAGCACCGTGCACAATAAACTATACCAGTCCACTGAACTTTGGCTGAGGAAGGAGATTTTGAAAAGTTGGAGCCTGCAGATCATTAGTGGGGAGGTTCTTTGGTAGCTCATACAAGCATCCCATGTAGCTCTACATGATGTTTCCATCACTGGTGCTACCTAAGCTGTGCAGAATCTTGCACTTAGGTGGAATGTCTTCAGTGCAGCTGTATGCAGTTGGTAAAGTGCAGCAGAAATCTGAGTTGAGGTATATGTCAGGATTGTTGTGTTGACTGCACAAGTATGGCCTGTTAAAATTGTGCTGTGAATGTCCCAGCTAAACCACTCTGCTCTAGCGAACATAGTTTACTTCGCAAGTGGAACAGTCAAATATCATATGCATGTCCAGTTTATATGTGCTGAGCTAACTATTTGCAAATGTCTGCACATATCATTCATCTTAAACCATTTTGATTAGAAAAAAACCTTGTATTATGTTAACAGAGCACTTATTAAAAGGATTGAAAATAGGCTAATGACAGATACCAAAATATATTTGTGTATAGGGAGAGATTAATTTGGTAGATTTATTTCCAGTGGAGCTCCCCAGGGATCTAGGCTTGTTTTGATACTAATACTTTTGCCAAAAAACATTGAAAAGCATTAATTGATAAAGTCTGTAGATGAGACAAATGTTGGTGAGTTAGTAACAGTAAAGAAGAAACACACTGGTTGAATGGATCTCAGTGATCTCAGGCATGGTCACAGGTTAATTATCATGTTATTAACAATTGCATGTTAGTATCACTATAGATACTATATTGAAGAGACTTCCTATAATATAGCAAGATATGCTATACCTTGAAGTTAAGAACCTAAGCAGTAATTCTGTCTTAGAAGAATGTAGTATCTTATGAATATTCAGCTCAATATAAGCTGTCAATGATGTAGCTAAAATAGGCAAAGGGTTCCTTGGCTGTGTAAGAAAAGAACATGCAGTAGTAAAGAGGTACAAACAATATTGTCAAGATCACTAATAAGATTGTGCTGGTTTCTGGGGACTATCTTTCAAGAGGTAGATGTGGAAGTCCGTTCAAATGCAAGCCATGAAAATAATGCAGGTGCTACAAAACAAGCCTTAATCTTCCAAGAAAAAACAAAAAAAAACAAAACAAGGAGTTCTACTTACAGAGCTTCTTAAAGATAAGGTCAAGAAGCACACGGCTACCTTTCCATGGAAAAACTGCAATAATTGGGCTTTTCTGTCCTGCTGACAAAGCACAACAAGATCGAATGGCTGGAAGCTGTGAGAGTAATTAGATGTGGGAACTGCTTGCCAAATGAGGGGTAGGACTCACTATTACTTAGATTTTTAAAGGGAGATTAGATCTTCCTTAAAAGAAAAAAACCCAAACAATCCAACTTAAACCAGAAATTCTGATACCTGCATGTTTATAGGGACAGGAATGTGGGAACAGCAGTGAAAATGCATTGCTGGAGGTTTCCAGTTATCTTTTCTTTCCTTGGAGTTTGTAAATCTGAGTTCCCCTTTTTGCGGATTGTAGCAAGAATGGAAATGCTTGCATTGCTCTCTCTGAAATGCTTTTATATTGTTTTGTGACACAGCCACCTGTGCATTAAGACAAAAGTTATAAAGAGTTCTCAAGCTTCAGAGCTTCAGCCAGTCAAGAAGGAATTTCCCCAGATATCCAATTAAGTATACAGATCAGAGGATTTTGTTTGTTTGCAGCTACCTCTAAAGAAGAGGCTGGCATTAACTAGACATGAGACACCAGATAATACGAGCCAGTGTTCTGAGCTGTACAGGGAAACCTCCTAGATGAAGCTCACTTTCTTGCTCATGTACTTGGGTTATTCTGACTGCTGTCTGGGAGGGAATGCACCTGCAACCCAGATGGGGTAGGCTCTCAATAGTGGAGGCTAAAATTCATTTGCTGAGATCATTTGGGCACATCTCACCTCACCAGTTTCCTGCCTGTGTTGAAGTTTTGCCTTTTGGGCTCTTATTTGTGCCCCTCTACCTTCTGCCTCAGCAAGTAATTTAATACTTCAATGGGGTGAAATATTTTGGTTAACTAGAAATTTTGGGAATCATCGTTGGCCATCTAAATGAAAATGGTTTCTGATTAATAGATGGCCAGCTGGAATCATCTAATAATTCTTTCTGACGTTGAACTATAAAATTTTGAAATATACAATTTAATGGCTTTAATTTAGGGCTCTTTACTTAACAGGATTAGAGTTGTGATTCCATTTTCTCCTTAGGTTGTCTTTAAAGACACTCTTAGAACTCTAGTGATTATTATTATCCCACTAAATACCTCTCTGAAAAATCCTGCATCCTTCTCCTGAAACTGTCAGCATTGTTTTTACTTGGTGAAAAGTGTCAGTAAAAACAGATGTCAAAGCTTCTGCTAGTCAGAATGAGCTGCAGATTATGCTTGAGCAAGCTGGGAGGAAGGGGTGCTGGTACACACACATACTACAGCAACATAATACCCTGTGCCAAGGAAAAATTCTTTGGTCGTCGTGTGTCATCAATATGTGATGTACAAAGGGCTCCAGAGTAGCTTCATCACATTCTCTAGTTTTTAGGGAAGGAGTTCAAAATGTGTGTGTTTGGAGCATGAAGACTGAATGAAGACTGTACTGCTTAATCAGGGCCTTGTGGCAGCACTGGTTCCCAACATACGTGTGATATATGCTAGTATGCTCCATTTACTTTATCGCTTTGTAGAGAGGTTTACAATTTAACCAGTATTAGTGATGAACCTGGAACTGCAATGCACTGAGTTTCTTCAGCAGATGCAACAAACGACATAGTCACATTCAGCCTTGCTCAGAATCCCAGAAGTGTTTTAGTGCAGACAAAGCACAGTTGGGGTGGCTGCTGAACCATTCAGTCTGTTGAAGTATACGGTCCAGCAACAGTCAAACACAGTTAACATTTGAAGTTCCCTTGCCCTTTGTGTCCTTTTAACTTTGCATTATGCACAAGACTTAATGATAGCCAAGGGTAATCCTCTGTGATAGATTTTAAAAACATATGCTCTCTTTTCGTTGATACAAAGATGGAAGAAAAGGGAGAGTGTTGTGTGCAGTACAGTTTCTGTGTTTATTAGAAAAGGAAAGACAGTGGAAGGAACAGTATGAAATTCAGGCATTTGTCACTAAGCTATTAGCCTTAGGTATGAAATTGGCCAGCTGTTATAAACTGGTCCCCTGTTTCTCTATAACATACCAATCTGATTTAATACTAAAAGCACAGTTTGGGGGCAAACGGTTCATTCTGCCCAACATTCTGAAACTCATCTTCAGATGCTTTTGGTGAATATATACGGTAATATATTCTATCTGCATTACAGTTTGTAAATTGAATAAGATCTTCCTGACTATATACATGGGAACAAGGCTATTTGTGCAGAACAGTGTTATCTATTTTCTTTTTCTCAGCCAAAAAGCGTTCTAGCCATTTATTAAAAACAGAAATGTGATTGCATTTGCTAGAGATGACAAGAATAAAAAGTACTGTAAATTTTTGTTTTAATTACACACAAAGTCAGATATGTTTAAAATCTGTGAATACATTGTGAGTTGTTAATAAATTAGTGAAAGCGTAAATTGGTTTTGCAAAGGATTTTCAAGGAGGAAAAGAGCTACATTTGTCATGATTCCTATAAAGTAATGTGACCGATGGTAGCGTTAACACACTTGTCAAGAAAAATCTCCTGTTCACTTGTAACCCCAAAACCTGAGCCCCACAGTCACCCAAGACCTGAGGCCCCGATTGAGTTGTATTGAGGAAACTCCTAGCAATTAATGTGAATTGAAAGTACTATATTGGATGGTCTTTCTTGCTTGAGCAACTATTAAATTAACTCCTTAGATGCATTTTTGGGTTTGATTTTTTTTTTTTTTTTTTTTTGGTAAGGGTGTCTGAATTCTTATTCGTATGAAAAATCAAACACGTAGAAAGAATAATGGGCTGCTTTGGGTAAGGCATTTTATCACTGACATTTTCTAAGATTAGAACAGGCTTTTCATACAAAAAAAAAAGTCTAGAAAGTGAAAAACAACACTGTTTGGATTATTTTTGTTGTTCTCTGCCTCCAGTATCACTACAGTAAACTACAGCTATAATGCAGATGTTTCATTCTGTACACATATATGCTTTACAGAAAACCATTAAGACTTGCTCAGCAAACAAGAGAGGCTTTTCTGTAATATTTTGCAGCTTCCTCACTGTGTAATGAAGTTTTTTGGGGTTTGTTTACATTGATGTACAGAGGGGAAAAAAGCATGTAAGAAGGGATCAACTAGAAATCAAGTAAGCTATTTGGCTAGCTGAATGACATTTAGGGTTAACTCAAAATTCTATGTTTCATTCTGTTTTGGCCAACAGCCATGGAAATTTCCTTGTGCTTTTACCTGGACTTTGCCTTTTCTCACCTTATGTTTTCAGCTCCAGACTTCCATTAAGGAGTGCACTGTTTTCTAGCTGTTGTACTTTGGTTTAGGCCAAGTGCTTCATCTGGATCTTTCTGTATTTTGCCCCAGGCATTTGTCCCACTTTCCTTTGACAGAAGAATAGAAAACCACATTTGTAGTATTCCTAAATTAATTATACTTTTCCAGGCTTAAAATACTGTGACAGATCAACAAAACAGTAGTGGAAAACTAATTCCTTCAAAAAATATGAAAGAAGGAAGTTGTGTAAGATGGTGTAATTAATCTTGCAATAAAAATAATTGTTTACAGTTAAAATTAATGTAACATGCATTCCTCAGCAGATAATAAATTATGGGTTTTCTCATTAGCATTTGAATTGATTTCCTCTAATTTCGGAGGATCACATGAGCATGTGACTAGATTAAGTTTAATTGGACTACAGCTGGTGCTGATTGTGTGTGGATAGGGTGGGGGTTTCTGACTGATTTGGTATCTTCCTGCATTGTGTTTCATTGTTTGTTTCTTCCCTTTCAGCTTTTTCTGTGCAGATTGTAAGGCACTGTGAGAAGTGTTAGAGAATTAAAATGGAGAAGAACCCTTTGATTTGTGAACACAGAAAAATGTAAGTAAAGTATTTATAGAAGGTCTGAGGTGTCAGCTAGCAAGCAGGCTGAAAGGGAGGCAAACATCATACTTTAGAGTTAAACTTCTATGCAGCATAACATGCAGAGGATGCAAGCATTACCGGAAGAGCATTTGTGAGTCTTACTACAGCAGCGTAAGGCACTGTTGAGTCTCTGTCTGCTGCTGCCTCACTAACTGAATGTCACTGCTGTCACAGGAGAAGAGTTAACTGAGATCTATATTATATTCCACAGCTCAGTTTGGTGTTTAGCTGAAGCCATGAATTGAAGCAGCTGGGGCAGGAGTACACATTCTTACTTGCTCTCACTGAATAGGCAGTAAGCTGTGTCAAGAGGACCAGATTTCTAAGTGGCATTACTGGAGTTCCTCTCTCAGCATAGCTAGCCCAGATTTCTTCTTCCAACAGTGGCCACTAATAGCTGCCTATGAAAGGGTATGAGATTAGCTCAAACACATAGTGATAATCTGCTCTCTGTTCTAGTCTTCACTGATGTATGGTTCTTGGATTTCATGAAGCAAAGGTGGTATCTTTGTGTTTAATAGTCCTGGATGGATTTTTCTTCCATGAAAATATCTAACAGCTTTTAAAATTTGCATTGAATCTTCAGTGTTCCCAGCATTCTGCGTTAAATTTTGTTAATATTACTGTGCATTTATCGAACCATTTTCATTTGATACTGTCTCATTCCTATATTAGAAAAGATATTTCAGCTTCTTCATGCAACTTCTGATTTTTATATTTAGTATCAATTCTTCTCAGTGGCAGGGCTTTAAGAGCCTTGCTCTATGTAATAATTTCTGTGTAGAACTCACTCCAAGTCTCAATTGTCTTTGCTGGCCTTTTCTGAGTATTTTCAACAACTTTTTGAGCTGGACTAGAATACAAGCTCTGGATTCATATGGTGACATAATGATGTTTTTGGCTTTTTTTTTTTTTTTTTCCATTCCTTTACAAAAACTCTAAATCCATAGGGAATGTCACACTATTCAGGAGCAGGACTGCTAAATACAGGCAGGCACAGAGAGCTACCTGTTGAAAAGAGCATCATGCATGTAATGGATAGAGACATAGAGACTATGCTTCTTGTCTTTTATGAAGATGTTTCACATACTGAAAAGGAAATAGTTTGAAGAATCTGTAGATGGCAGAATAAATTCAGTGGAGGAAGTACTGAACTTGGGGCATATGGAGAGGTTATTAATGGAAAGAAATGGCCACAAGGTGTAATGAAAAGGCAGATGCTAACAGTGAGCAATTTAATAAGAAATGCAGATAGAGAGCCAGACTCACTCACAGTGTAATTCAATTTAGGTCTGCATTTGAGGAAACATATGAAGAATGAATTTGGTTCATGCTGTATAATCTTGGGTTTGATTCTCCCAGTCATTTTTTGTCTTCCAGGTGCTTTCCATCACAGCTAGAGATGGAAAACAATGTTTACTGTTGGTTCATGCTGTACTTGAAACAAGTAACACATGTGAGGGGAAATAGAAAGAATGTTTTACAAGTCAAATTTAAATAAAATATTTTAACTAATAGGTTCCTCGGATAGTTTTCCAGAACTCTAAAAATGTGCACTGAGAAGGCAGGCAGAGTGATTTTAAGAATGAGAGGTGGACTAGAAAATGTTTTATTTGTGGCACTTCTTTAGACCTTTCTTCCTAATCAGAGAAATCCATAGATTGATTGAACCTGATTGGAATGGGGAGAAAACATGAAAAGACAATATAGGGGATAACCTTACCCAAAAAATCAAGGAAAAAAGAATTAGTGAAAGATGTCTAGGGTTTTGCTTGCATTTGGATTGAAGAGTTGCCTACTGCATGGGTTGCTTTTACATATACATTGCAGAGCATAATTGGAAATGTAGCCCTTGCAACTTTTGAAATATTTGGCAGAAATAAGATATCCAAAAGAAAATGTTTTGTCTTCTTTCTGGAAGGCTGATACTCTAAAGATCATGTTTCAATGTCTGAGACATTTGTCTGATACATGTATGAAGTAAAAAAATAAAGAAATAATTTTCTATTCTTGGGGTAAATATCCTGTGCAGAATTAATTCCTTCATTTGAGCCTTTGGCTACTAATTATACATTTGCTTTGGGAAACATGTAATGGCTTTGAAACCTCTTTGAATATTGAGGAATGCAGTTTTACATTTCATCTGAAAGATTACAGCTCCAGCGGTACATTGTATGTTAGCACCACACTGAGACGCCTGCTTACCACTCATTTGAAAAAAAGAATACCCTCTCTCAGGAGCTGACACTGACTCTTCCAGATGGGCTTTCCATGGAGTATTTTCTGCCAAATACTACTCAGGTGTTTGGTAGGTATTACTTACAAAATCACACTTGTGAGACTTAGCAAAGTTAGAACCCTAGATATTCTGGCTACTGACCAAATTCAGGCTGTGTGTTTCTTGGGGTCAGAGCTGCTAAAGTAATATCTTGTAACAAGGAAAAAAAAAATCAATATCAATCCAATCTACATTTCTTATTTAAACCTACATATAATTCTGTATGTAATTTTAAGTAGCAATGTATGTATGTAAACTATTATTTATTATTTGTGTGACTGTAGCAGCTGGAGATTGCATGTGGCGTTTTAGAAGTACTTTTTCAGCACTGTGGTTGTGGGGTTTACTGTGCGTGCCAAGGAAGGCACTAATACCAGGCTAGTTAGTGATCAGTGACGCTGAGATGCCCTTTTTAAAAGCAAGGCAAGATTCAAAGTAGGGAAGTCAGCAGCAGTGATGGTTTTGCGGTGCTTTCCAGAAAAAGCCAACTGCTGGCACTGTGCCTGCAGTAGAAATAATATATTCCTTACTGCTTCACCTAAGCATGGAAAATAATTATGCCAACCTTAAAAATCAAATAGAACACTAGAAGTAGTTGAGAAGAAAGGAGAAAGAGGAGATAATTGCAAATATGATCAGACCTGTTCTGTATTTTGGTTTTCTGCTTTTTTTTGTGTGTACCTCTTTTGTCACATCTCCAGCTGTGAGTAAAAAATTCCATAGTGTAAAGTGCTAATGTCCATCTTATACTTAAGCATTAATTTGGAGAGATGCTATGAACTGCCCAGCTTCTCAATGTAATTTAAAAAGCATTGCAGGTTTCTAGGGAAACCTAGATTTCTTCTGCAATCATGGGCTCTAATAGCCTTCAACCCTCACCAAGTTTTTTTTCCTTCTGTACTCTTTATGTGCCTGCATCCTTTTGAATTTGAAGATTTTAGCTAGTCTTAACTAGACTCTTGCTTAATGACATACTCTGACCAAAGTAGGTAGCACAATTTGAGTGCAGCGCAGTGCACTGTGTACCATCTCAAACTGGTTGTGCTGTCAGTACAGGTTTTTAGCCTGCTGAGAACTTTCAATCTTCTGCGCTTTATGTGCACTAAATCTCTCGTCATCTTCAAAATGCCTTCTCTCCCCCTTTACTTTGTGCTGTAGGAGAGCTATAGTCCATAACCTTTGTTTTCAGTTTTATCATAAATTGAAATACATGCACACTTAAATTTTCCTAATAAATAAAGTGCTATGTTGTTCTAAAGCTGCCTTTTCACCTCATTACAGCTCAGTGGAGTGGAGAGTGATGTCATGGTTGACCCAGCACCAGCATGCCCATAAATGATACAGTATGTTCCCCCCTTTACTTCCTGGCTAAAGCACTGGGAAGCAGCTTAATATGAAATTCATGCCGTGATGACAGATTTAAAAGTTGCTACAGACTGTAACAGACAGCAACTGCATTTTGCAGACATACATGACACATACCACTCTCTTGTATTCTTAAGTGATGACATTTTCAGTTTAAAGAGTTATGCTTCTATTGCGTATTATGGCTGGCTGTCTGCAAAATTAGGCTGGAGGAGGGAAGGAAAAGACAGGACAGAGAAAACACTGAACTTGATAGAGAGCTCTGCTTGGAGAATATGCCAAATATGAATCAGTGCTTGGAGGGGCGGCGCACACTGGTTTTCGTGAAGACTGCACTTCTGCTCTGTGCCTTTTGGGGGATTTCGACTGTTTGGAGGCAGACAAAGCAGTTGTACTTCATCTGGTGAAATGGGCCCCTCGCACTTTTAACAAGGAGACTGAAAACCCAAACAGTGCTAAATTGTAAATCTGCAAGCAGGAAACTAACATGCCAAACTTGAGACACCCTTCTTTGGCTGGGCTTTAGAAGCAATTAAATAAATAGCCATCATGTGGTATCTCCAGAGCAATAAAACATGCCATGGAGAAGAATTTACAGGAATGGGCCAGGGAGGGTGTTGGCTGATAGAGAGCTCTGATGTTCTCTACTTGCATCCATGTCTGTGCTGGAGAAGCTGCTTATGAAAATAAGGCTCAATTGTAAATGTGAGCAGTGGTTTAAAACATTGGCATCTTCCTTTGCCCTCTGCTGTCTGTTCTTTTCTGCATCTACTCAGTATCACACCATTCATGACAGGTAAATAGTCACTCAAATTGACATAAAGCAAAGTTATGCAAATATGTAGAGAATGGATTACTAGTGTCGTACTATGTTGGAAAACAAAATGATACTGGCCTCTTATCAGAAGGCATTTCATACTGTTATGGCAGTTTATGCCAAATAGGCAACTGGCTCACTGGAAAGCTTATCCATTAATTTTCTTCAGGATTCTTAGATGTCTGACCAGGATGTCAGAAAAACTGAAGAAAAAGGATATCCTCGAGAGTTCCTCCACGTTTTGTTCTGAGACACAAATGTGCAGAAACAGGATTTTATAATTTTTTAGATGCTGAGCACCCTTAACAGTTGAAGGAAAACAGCCCCATGCAGAATTATGTCTGTAGCTTGGTAGGAATGCAAAATCACAAGAGTCATGATCAATAAAGCTTATGCTTTATGTATCTCAATATGGAGTTTCCGCATTTTGATTTAAGGAGCTCCCAGTAACAGAAGCCTACAAATTTTCCTGCTCTGTATGAATGAAATGTTGCCGTTTGTTCAATCCTCAGGCAATCTATCATGTGAAGTCCTTCCCATATTACCGAATCCAAATCCCCTCACAAAAAAAAGGCAAATGGAGTATAAAGCTTTGCTCCGAGAAGATATCAGCTAGTGAAGATCAAAGTCCTTTGCATTAAATCAAAGCAGAATCAAAACTTGGACATTGTTAAATCAGCAAGGTTTTGTCTTTCAGGCAAACTTTTTGAGTTTTAAAGAAGCTGGGAATTTTTGACCTTGTTCAAATCATGAAGCACTGTGAATTTCATTAGAAGGTTGACTATATGTGGTTTCCAACTTTGGGCCTCGGTTGAGTTTGTGAGCAGAGAGATTGCTAAATCATGTCTGCATATAAAAATTCAGATCTTCAACACATTACCTGATGGAAGAGTGATATTTCAAGTATATGACCTATCATTCAATATGCCTTACAAACTGGAATTTATTTGTCTGAGTAAAAGCTGTGTAAACACCTAAATGTTTGACTGTGAATTTTGAAGGCATGTCACACTATTTTTCTCAGCCAGTCTTAGCTGAAATGTTGTGTTAACAGTTTTGGCATATACAGTAGGGTCTGTGGTTTTCTGTCTTCTGATACAGGTGCCAGATCAGTGGGAACATCATGTTAATCCTTCATTCATTCCAGTTTCCAGCATCCATTTCAATTTATCTTTGTCTCTTGCAGAGTCTCACTTAGCTGAGTTGCTCTCATTTGTCCCCTAACCTTTGGCTGCTGCTGGTTATGTTGCATATAGGATAAGGAGGGGAAACTGCTGTGAGAAAAGTGTCTTCTTATTTCCATCAGTCCCTTAAGGAATTGAGCCTAGTCACTGGAGAAAATGAGAGGATATGTTGTAGTTTCTAGTTTGATTTGCATTCCAAATGGTGTTCGTAGCAATTAGTCACAGCAAAGGGCATGAAAAAAGGGTATTATTTAGGAAAGAGCTATTGTATTTTCTGGAATGCCAGATAAGGGTGTGTTAGTGCAGATTTCTCCACAGAAGAAAAATGCATTTTCAGTGAATGTCATATTTTTGTAAATTACTCTTTTAAACCAGAAAGTATTCAATTGCCATCAGTTTGCTACATTTGTTATTTTACAGCATATGAAGGACAGTTCTAATTATTCAATATTAAGATATTTTAAAATGAAACATACCTAACACTGTAAAATTGAAAGAATTAGAAAAAACTGTTTAAAACTAGTGGCCTGTTCTCCAAACCTGGAACATGGATTAGCAGCATGTGGAAAGGGAAATCACCAGGGATGAAGTATTGACCAAGCTAGCAGGTCCTCATCAAGTGAAAGTGTAACAAACCAGAATGTTATTAATCACCACTTATGTGTGCTTTGAATTGTTTTTTTCCTAAGCAGTATTATTAACTGTGAAATGTAATCCTGTCACTATAGTTCTGTAAAGATGATTGTGATTTTTCTGCCAATTCAGTTGTCATAGTACCAGACATAGCACTGTCCTTTTCAGCTTAGAGGTAGGAGGCTACAGCCTGTAATGAAGCAATGTGCAAATCACAGCACAGGGGCTTGCCAGCAGGTCCTTTTTCAGTAGGGAGAAGAGAGAAGGAACCAAAAGTCTGCTGCTGTGTCCCAGACCAGCAACACAGAAGACAGTGCTACAGTAAAGGAACATTTCATCACAACTTCAAGCTGGATAATGCTCCCTGGATTCTCACATTTCTTGCTAGTAATTGCTTTTACTGTGATACTCTGCAAATTTGGATGCTGACTCTCTAAATCTTGCTCATACAACTTGTCCTTAGAAACACAAGTTGTTTTCTTAGAGTCAGTGGTTACTCATTTGAGCAAGACTTAGGGTTCTTGAACTTATATATCATTCAACAATTGAGGAAAAAAACTTTCCTCTCATTTGCCTGTGTTTGTGAAGCGATATTTGTTTCATATAGAAGACACATGTTTAGCTGCATCAGTGCAACATCTCTAAATTGTTGAAGCCTGTTACACTTCAAAGTGCATTATTTCTCTTTCTTTTTCCCTCCATGATTCTCACACAACACTGGAATGTTGTCTCTGATCTTTAGATACAGCTCTGTAAGTATGGCAAATTGACAGGAGAAATGCTGAAATCAGACATGCTCATGTACTTCACTTTAGTACACAAGAGGTACAGCTGATTTGTATGTGGGGATAGAGGGACATCAACTACCTTGAGATACATGACTGATACAGAAGAGGCTGGCATTACCAGTTTGCTTCCAGTCTGTTTGATAGGCTAAGCTATGGAGCAAAGTTAATGATCACAAGGTGTGCTTTCCTCTGGAACTCTTCAGCTAATAAAGGGCCAATGGTAGGTGCAGCGCCAGTTGCAGTGAAAAGTGGCAGCCTATGTCTGTCTTCAGGAATTCAGGGACCAGGTGGCCACCCAGAATTAACTATGTGCTGTGCTGTGCTGTGCATCCTTTCATACCTTCTTGTGTTGTTAGCACTGTTTTTGAAAACTAGGAGATGACATGAGTCTCACATTGGCAGAGTGGGAAAAAATGTAGATTTGGGAGATGAAGAAATCCTTAAACCACATGGAAAGGAGGAATGTATCAACAAAGAAATATCACTGGTAGAGGCATCTCTTGCTGTATTAATGTGTGTGTAACAAAAAATAGCAGATATGATTCTCATTCTGCTTGAAAGGAATGCTTGTACATTATTCTCAAAACTTTTGGTTTTGGTTTTGGCTTTGTGATGTCTACGAAAACTTTATAACAGCATGCTGACAAATTCAGTCTCATTACTTATTTGTATTCCTCTATCAGTCTGTCATTGCCAGTCGTTGTGGCTTGGAAAGTGAGCTCTTTCAATAAAGATCCCCAGTGTTTTGCCACACCTGACACAATGGTCACATTAATGCAATATATAATAAATAATATTGATGTCTGTTAATAGGCAGTATTCAAGTGGTGCTCAAACCAATGAACAGGACTCATGCCAAAAAGATCACAAAATAAAGCGCGCAAGAGATTAGGCTGA
Organism: Psilopsiagon aurifrons; assembly: GCA_025447955.1. Lineage (NCBI taxonomy): Eukaryota > Metazoa > Chordata > Aves > Psittaciformes > Psittacidae > Psilopsiagon > Psilopsiagon aurifrons. The sequence goes on from JAOEHY010052224.1 coordinate 27,301, forward strand.
GGGCATCCTTGTCCTTAAGGCAAATGCAAATATGATAGAAGTTGGAATTATTTTCATTCCAAAGGTGAGCACATTATATATCTAGTATGGGTTTTAATGTGATAGTGTAGGAAAAAAAAAACTAGCAAAAAACTGGATGGCAGGTGCAAAGGCTTTCAGTCAGCTGTGGTGCTGGAATTACCAACAGAAGATTAAAGGCCATATTCTACTGATGTCTGGCAGTAACTTACTTCACCAACCATGCAATTGGAATGAACAGGCAGAGTAAATCAGGATAAAGGATAGCAGAAGATGACCATCAATGACAATGCAAAATGCTTGGTTTGGTTTTATGATAAATGGTGTTTACCCAGGAGGGATGGGATAATTTCTTTTTTTAGGGGAAGAAAAAAAAAAATAAGGCTGAGCAACTAAAGACCGGAATTGTATTTGTTAAAATGGCAAAGACCTCTTTAATACATTTCATACAGAGCCACTGACCTTTGATAACTAAATCTCAATTTAAATTTGCCTGAAGTTAACTGGAAATGGGGTATGGCTTATTTCTGTTCTTTAGAGCTGATCATCCTAACCATCAAAGTATTACAGGGGCTTTGAAAGCCAGGCTGTGATTCCCTCTTTTGACAAGAAGCAGCGTCACTTCTTGTAGCTGCTGTCCAGTAGACTGAAAGAACTAGCATCTTGACAGTGCTCTGACAGAGTTTTCCCTGATTACAGATGATAACAGAAATGATCCTGTACTTACGTAAAGTTCTTTCTGCATCAGATTTTCTGCTATTTCCCTTTCCTTCATACAGTATATTTTTTCTTCTTGTGCTGTGTTAAGTTTTGAGTAGAAATTAGCATTAGCCAAAATGTAGAGATTCCGAACAGATCTCCTAGATCCAAAATAGTTTATATAAAACCCTGAAGGTTTGTGTCTGATCGCTATAATAATTAGTTAAAAATCATGTTCAACATTCCCATAATGAGTGAGCCTAGATTTGGACTGGGTATTAACTTTGTGATTTGAGATGATGCTAATGCTGTTGTACTCTTATACTCTTTAACATCCGTTGTACTTCAGCTCACTAGTAGATAAAGTGCTATGCGCACATACATAGAAGCAAGAGTCATCTGTGAACTAGTCAGAATAAACTGAACAAAGGCTCTTGGTTATTTTAGGGGAAATGGAACATATTAATCCCTGTCTTGCCTAGCCTAAAGCTTAATCCCAGAATAACTTTTCAAGCTACTTTCAAGATAAATTATTTTTTGTCATTCTCAAGATTGGAATCAATGAAGATAATCTTCTCCTACAGTTCATGCTGTGCTGATTGTGATTCTGATACAACATTTATATATGTACATAGTAAATATATTTGCACTAAGTTTCAAATGTATCAAAAATCCATACAGTTAATTTTCACCCTGTTACTGTTAGATTTGGTCGTTTTTGAAGTCTTAAAATTATATCTGATTAGCCTTTTAGAATTTATGGTCTTGAATACTAGTTTAATTCAGAGAATGCTAGACATAATCTTACACCAATGCTTTAATCCCGTTTCATTGTGTTGTTTTTCATGTCTTCCCCTTTTAGAACTTCATTTGCTCTCTCTTCATGGATGTTAGAAATGGACAAGACTGTAAGTATATTCAGATTCTCTCACCCGTTTCTTGGGCTTTTGACAATGTGTTTGAGTATATTCTTGACTCTGTGGGGAGACAGCTGTGATTTGCCAAAAATCTTGGTGCCTTTGTTATCCCTTTTGTCCTAGGGGAAAAAGAAAAAGGTTTTAGATTTAGCCAGAACTCTTGCAAGGAGATACTTTCAATGCTTTCTGCTAAGACATGTTTTAAAAATGTTTAAATGGATGACTTCATGCTTCATTTTATGGCATTCCTGGAATACTGTTACAAATACAATAAATGCTCATTTAATCATGAATACTATGCTAGTTGTCATTTGTGAGACACTGCAATAAAGTCCTCACAAGTTCTAAATGGCCTGTTTTATATAGAATACAATATCCTTGAGCTGTAGCAATGATGTTCACGTTAAACTCAAGGATTTAAGTTTTAAATTGAAGGGTTTTTCTCTTATTTCACCAGGCACATGACTTCCCATAGAAGTTAATCTCTAAATGCACTGAGTCCTCCCATTTTATAGGGGAAGATAATTGCTCTTGTGCTGCCCTTCAGTCTGATTCTGTTAAGTTTATTCTAGAAACCTGTCAACTATAAAAGCTAACAAGAACATCCACATCTAAATAGTTTTGCTCTGGTGGCACTGCCTGTGCATAACAAGGGCAGCAGATACAATGCGAGTTTATGCATACTCTTTGTGACATTTTCCATTTGACATTAGATATTTACATCCGCTCCTCAAAATATGTCTCCTTATCAGTCTTCGAAAGATGAGCCAGTAATATACATGATTATGGTAATTTGAAAACGAAATGTAGTGTAGAGAAAGAACATGATAAATGCACATCATCTTGATCTTTATGGCTCTAGTAAATGTCATACCTTAGGCTAGACCAAATACATTTTGAGTTGCCCATGCAAAAATCATTTTCAAAATGAGTCAGTCAACAGGCTTTTCCTTACTCATTACTACTTAGCCTAAAGATCTTAGGAATCTGTTTTTGTTTCATTATCAATTTATTTCTGAGAAATATAATTTTCTTTGCCTAGTACTAAATAGTAATTTCCTTTCAGTTTGTAACTGGGATGAAAGTAAATTATCTACTAATTCTGTGAAACTAGCTCCATGCCTAGGTCTTTCATTCTGTGTGATGCTTTTATCTGGAAATTAATAAAACGGATACTTCTCAAAGAGTCTCAAAAAGGAGGAGAAAATGGTGTTTTATATTGGAATCAAGCAATCAGCTAGATACTTCAGTTGTCTTTATTTGGAGAGCAGTAAATCTTTTTAGCAAGTGGAATAAACCAGTGAGAATAACTAGGAAGGCATTTAGTGAATTACACAAAGGGTGTGTGGCTTAGACCTTTTCTGGAACGCAGGCTGCAGTTTAGCTGTCGAGGCACTATCATTCTCCTCAAAGGTGAAATGATTTAGAGGCCTAGAGAAACTTAATTTTTCTTGATCACCATGTGCAACCTGGAATTTTAATGGCAGGCATAATTAATTCTTCTGATGTTAATCATCAGGGCTGGGCTCCACAATTATCAGCCTAGTGCAGCTGGGGCATGGTGCAGACATGAAAAATTAGGAAAATGAATCAGTAATAGGGTGGCAGATTTAATCTGCATCATGAAAACAAAGTTAAAAAGAGGGAGATCGAGAGAATTTCAGTTGAAGCTTTTGTGCCAATGAGCACTGACAGAACTGAAAAATGTTGCCGATGTCCAAAGTGATTGGTAATTACCAAGCCATTGAATTTTTTATTGTCAATTTATCATTGCGCCAGAGGTTAAATTTAACATCTTCTTCTAAAGCCATCACTCTAGGAGGAAGGGAGGATTTGCATCACGTGGCCCAGGAGTCAGTGAAAGGTTAATCAGGTATTCCTTTAGTTTGTGTGTGCTTCCAAATCAGTCTTTCTTGTTTGTGTCCTTTATGCTGCATACATACTGTGGGGTATTTTCTAATTTATATTACCTGTACATTTCAGAAAAATATTAGATTGCATTCCTCAGCACAGCCTCGTCTGCCTTGCTGTGTATTCATAATGCTGTATTTTCATACTTCCCCAGGCATATTTTACACACATTTCAATATGTATATGGAAATTTTATATATACAAGGCAGGCATTTCCCATGTAAGGAAAATAGATAATCTCAGTGACTGAAAGTACTGCAGGAATGAAACAAAAATTGTGATATAATTTATTTTGTTGGGTTTTTTTTAAATTTTATTTCTAAACTGTGTTATTTGGTTTGCACTTTTTTTTTTTTTTTTTTTTTTGCTTTGTTCTGAAGCTATGTTGCTTGTGAATGATCCGGTTTAAGATGAGGGTAATGTTTGGAATGCTAGAAACTGCTTTTGGGCTGAAGGACTGACAGGGAAAGGCTGTTTGCATTTCACACCTTGTTCAATTCTGAGTACAGTTTTGGCACTTAGAAAATAAGAAATATTCATTATTCAGAAAGGAAGCACACTTTGCTTTTTTTGATCTTTCCCCCTTAAGAATGTATAATAAATGGTAGAGTCTTTTTAATGAAAAAGCTATGAAAGGCTGAAAGAAAGACAGCACAAAAACATCCTTGTAATAGAAATGTATGCCAAAAATATACATTCATACATTAAGGACCAAACTGAGCCCTTACTGAAGTAAGTGAAAATCTGTTCAATGAAAATGTAGGACTTGTGATTCTCTGATTATGGGGTGGTACCTGCCCTGAAAATTCTGAATCCTTATTCTCACATTTATTGCTATGTAGCTGTCTTTTGACACAATGTTAAATACAACTTCCATGTACCTGAATTCCTACCTTTATTCTGCTCAGTAATCTCGCTTCCATTTACTATATTTTTTGTGTGAGTGTTTGTTTTAGATTGCAGGCTATGCTCTGATTAAAGGAATCGTATGCATTTTCTATAAATTAAAAATGGAAATGGCCTTTAGGGGAGAGTCAGTAGAGGAATCAATGTGTGCATTAATTACTGCAATTCATTACTCAAATAAACACAAGACTCAGCCTTTTGCTGGATACAAATTTAGGGACATACGATGTTTACAAGAGACAAAGGCTTGTGATCCTGCTCATGTTAATCTACAGATCAAAGTATAGCCTATTCCTAGTGGAGGCTCCTTTGGGGATACCATAGCTGGGATCAATCCCCCCACGCAGGCAGTGAATTATTACTGCTGAATACAAAAGCTACTCACGTGACATCACTGTCCCTTAACAACAGGGACACTGCTCCAGATAGTGCTTTAGAAGAGGATGTTTTCTTGATACCTCACTTTCCTATAATTAAACTCAAATCATAAAGCAATAGCTGCACAATGACACTGATTCCCTTCATAAACAAAAATATGCTTCAGTTCATAACAAACACTTATTCATTTGGAAAAAAAAAACCCATGAAAATATAATCTTTAGCTTCCCAGAGGCTTTCTAGAATATAAACAGGAGGTTAGAAAATATACAGCAAATAAAATTATACAGAAAAAAACCAGTGATTTATTGAAAAGCCTTCATACGCTTCTGAATTACTATCCTTTCTTTTCCTTAAGAAGAGACTAGAAGAGTACTGGAAGAATGCAATTTTTCTAACAGCATCTGGATGCCTTTCTTCTTCATATTTTATAGATGGAGGATAAATTACCCTATGAAGGTTTGTGTTCAAACCAGGACACAGAGCATGATTTGAATCTCACTTCATTTTGCAAAGCTGCCATTGTGGGTGCAAGCTCATCCCCAGTCTCAGCAGCTTACAGCAGAACGCCAGACTTTTCCCCCTTTCCTACTCAGCTATTGTAATGAGATTCTGACCAAAACTGCAACTAATTAAGAATCAATCCAAGACCATTAGTAAGTGGGACTAAAGTAGCCAGTGTTGCATGTTTCAGAAGAGCTCACTTTAACGAGAGGAGTTCTTGGACAGAGGAAGAAAAAACCCACAAGCAGATTAGAGATAGTGTAGAGACCTTCTTCAGTTAAACTAAACAACTAATGCTACACAGAAAGATGCTGAACTTGTAGTCCTCTCTAATTGATCTACTTAATGTTCTTAAGGAAACTCAAACCAGTACTGAATGAATGCAGGTATTAACTGTGTTTTTGCATTCAATAGCTATTTAGAAACATTAGCAATTGTTACATTTCGCAGTCTCTTTCTCTTCATCAGAGAAACATATGTTTTCTTTTTTTCAGATATATTAACCTTAAAACTGTCAAGCCATTTTCTCTGGGCTTTGTACTTTGTGACATCTGTTTATCTGTGCTGCATTGCCTGCAGATGGTATTTTTAAATTTGTTAAGGGGTTTAGATGCCATATTTTTGACAGCTGTGGTTTTGTCTCAGCACAGAACAAAACTTTGCTAAAAATGCAGTGCTTTGAGGGAATGATTTCATTGTCATTTAATTAGTTGTATCAATTTATCCCCCTAATCTCTTGCTATTGTGAGTGCTGTTAATGAACTGGTAGCATGTAAATGTAATCATTTCATGAGAAATAGGAAAAGGCAATATATGGCTGATGGAATTATTAGAGTGGGAATGCTTGCAACTGTATTGAGATAGTCTGATATTAAAGTACTAAAATCACTCTACAGTAAATTGAAAGCACAAACGCAAACAATTTTGTGGTTAAATCCTAAGCCTCACAATGACCTCAGCTCGTGAGAAATTGCATGGACAAGGTTCTCAGTTTGAGACGAACTGAGCAAAGTGACAAATCTACTGTGAGCCCATTCAAGAAAAAAGTTTATATTCCTGGCATGTGAACATGAATGGAAACCTCAGTGCAACACCTTTGTAGTTGATCCGTGTTTCAGATGGTTTTGATCCGTGTTTCAGATGTTTTGTAGAAGAACTTAAATATTTACACAGGAATTACCAAGAACCTTCATTATTTCAAAACACGAGTTAATTTGGCTGCAGGGAACAGAATGTGCTAGAACATCATTCCAGTATGCTTGTTTGAAAGATTAGCATCTTGGCTATTTAATTCTTAGTTTTCTATTTTATATTCTAAATTGTAGTGCTAAACAAAGTGTGCACTCAGTGCAATATTCTCTTGCAATAAATATCAATCAGAACAATCATAAAGAAGCCAATACATTTTAGATTATTTATCTTTGTAGGAAAAGTGGGCCCTAACCAGGAGCAGAAGTGTATTCCTGTGATTGTCATTTACCTTAGTCCTTGCTTTGGATACATGCAGTCTTAATACATAGACTGTGTATATCTTGGAAGTGCTGGTTTTAGAAGCTGTATCTTTTCAACCAAGCTTCTTTAGCTTCTGTGGAAAAGGAAATGTGGTTTATGTTTGTAATGCCAGGTGACAGTGAGAGCAGCAATGAAGGAAAATAATCTGGGGAGAGAGGAAAAAAGCTTCTTCGAGGTGTCTGGGAATACATCAGGACTGTCTGATAAACTTTTTTATTTTTTATTTTGAATCTCACTCAGATACTACATTTTTAGTAACCTCAGATGTAAGTTGACATTTAAAGGGGAAAATGACTGACAGATCAACAGCTGTGAACTTCTTTATTATTAATAAAAGAAGCAAAGAAGTAATTTCAGCTCCTTCTTTCCTGTGAGCTGTGTGCTAAGATCTGAGAAGGATAAAAATAGAGAATCCTCCTACATCCTGGTCAGAGCTTTTGGCTTTTACAGGCTAAATGGAATGGAACAAAGTGTCACTTGAATGTAGAAAAGGATGCTTGGAATCAGGACCAGCCAGGAGAGACATGACCAGTGTTTCCATGCCAGTGGAGATCCACAGACCAAGTGACAACCCTCAGGCAAGTAAGCCTCAGAACAGCTCCCAGATGCTATAAAAACTATTTCAGGGTAGTTGTGCAGCCATTTCACATCTCATGGGAAGAGAATTCTACTGACCTGACCTGTGCCAAATGACACGAGCAATATCCTTTTTGTTTTCTTTTTTGGTCTAAAGAGGTGATCTGATTTTTTTTCCATTTCTATTTTACCATCACTTAGAAAAGTAAAGCCCCTTTGCTTGAGCTGGAAGAGCTGGAGCTCTCTTACCACTTCTATCTTCTGGGCTTTATTTTAGCTCATTTATAATAATCTGTGAGGTTCTCCTTACACTCAATTAAGGTCAGCCTGTTCAACATAACAATATAGCTGCAGAACTATGAGTACTGTCAAGTTCAAGACTCCTTCCCAGGTTGTATGTGGTCTCCTTTAGACTTTAGTTAAGCATAAGTTCTTTGTCAGACTCAGTTTTTGACATCTCCCTGACTATTCTCATCCTTTTATGAGAGCAATGGACCTCAAATCAGGGGTGTGTGTATAATTGGGGGGTTAGGGGGTTTATTTTAATTTTTGTTTAGCTGTAGGTAATTACAGAATGACAGGGGCTGGGTAAAAAAGCTGATAAGCAGCTGGAGATCCTACATCAGGTACATAATGATGTCTTGTTGGCTAAAATTTCTGAAACTATGGAAACTGAGAAAGCCTAATATATCATTATTTTTATTTTTGCTTCTTGGCATGTATTTACTGCTTGCTTTCCCATGCAGTTTGCCAGCAACTTTTTTGCATGACTGCCAGCAATATGGAGACTGCAAGAGGCTACAATTTTCTTTGCCTTCCTTTCAGAACTTCATGAAATGCATTTCACATCCTTCCAAGGAAGATCCTTCTGTCTCTAAATGGGAAGAGAAAGAGGTGAAGTAGAGTGGGAAACACAGCTCTTTTCCTTCCTCTTCTTGGATATGTAGCACTCCTTTATTGGTTCTCCTCCAGGATGCATTCCCCAAAGAGAACTCCCCCTTCTGTATTGCCGTGAGAGCCAGTTACTCCCCCAGAGAGGAAGAAGCCAAGGGTCGTCCAAACAGAAACAAGGCAATGACTTTACTGACAGGGCAAATTCATCCAGCACCTGAACCAGGAAAGTGCAGCAGGGTGGTGACAGTAACAGGTCCTATTGATAGACTAGTGATGACCCAGGCAAAAGCAAAATAACAAGTCAAGTTGAAAGTCAGCCTGGGAAAGTCAAGCAACAATTCAGGTGTAGGTCTGGGACAAAGTACACCTGTGATGTACCTCACACAAAGAGTGTGTGCCCAGGCCTGAGCTTAAATGAGGCTTAAGAGTCTGTGGGCAGTGGTGTGTGGAGGCCCCAGGCGGGGAAATTAAAGCCTACTAGTGTACTCAAGGCTGAGGCAGATCTTTACATTTCAATCTGCATTTTCCCCACTTTGTCCAGCCATTGAATTGACTTTTTTTTTTTTATCTGCCACCAAAAATGAACTTACACAGCATCTCAGCAATTCCCTACTTGTCCTCTTCTCAGCTCTGCCTTTCTTCACTGGTCTGAGTATTTTAATGCAAAGTGACTGCAAGAACAGTAAAACCTTGTTATAATGTCACTGGAGGTTTGGATAGAAAACAACATTTATTCTAACAAATTCATGACTTTGTAGCAATTTTGCACTGCGCTGCAGGCCATAGGTACCTGGAACCTCATAGTCCCAGCAAAGACATTTTTACTTCCCAACTATGACTGGTCACTTTATTAGAGGTGTTTATATAAAAGACTGCAAAGTTTTCTTTTGAAAACCCAGCATCAGCATAAGCAAAACCTGGGCTCATATACAGTCCTTGCCATTCTATCCACTCCTTGCCTATGATGTCCATGATTCTCATATCACTGCTTTTTTCCACAGTGCTCTGTGACCTTGTTGTACTATCCAACAAAGTAGGAGAGCCAGCAGGATGCTTAATCAGTAACAATCATTTCAAATGAATGTTAACATACCTATTTCCTGTCTGTCCTGCCCTCTTCCCCCACTCCCTTTGGCTATGATTTATTAAAATGATTTTAATTGAGTGCACTTGGACCCCTGCCTCCTACTGGAGAGTATCAGACGGGTTCAGCTGTGTGTCATAAACCTCATTCCTTCAGCAAATATGAGAAATACTGCAGTCTTTTATAGAAACACCTCTAATAAAGTGATTTTTATATATGATATGTAACTAAGTAGGCTAAACTGTGACATAAGCATAAAACTTTACTTTTATAAATCTACATTTTTTGCCTCTATAGTGCTGTAGAAGAGAAAAATTTTTGCATTGAAAACAAAAAAAAATGAATAGACCTAAAATATGTCATCTCTCCCCGGCCCACAACTCTACATTCGCTTCCTAAGGAAACACAGTCAAGGGCAGCCCAACTGTTCTAGTGGCACTGTAAACCTGGAATTTGTATGAAGCTGTTTAATCATATGTTGGCTTTTTCAAGTTATTTTCTTATAAAAGAATACAACATCCTTGAGATATTTTTATTAAGTCTAAAAACTAGTGCTGCAGCATCTGATCAACTTTCTTCTTCCTCACTTTGGGAAAGGCTGCCTTATTTACAGCTGTTGAGTCAGTCAGCTCCCGCCTCTTCCAAAAAAATAATCAAGTATATGTATGCCTAAGAGACACAATGGGCTGGGAGGCATAAAAGTGTTCATCCTTGTTATGTGTTTCTCTTATTTCCCTTGTAAAAAAAAGCTTCGAAGTTTAGATGAATAAACTTTAATGTTGAGGATTAGTTGTGCAACCTCAAAGACTGTGGGCTTCTCATTATTTGAGGGGTTTGGAAGTGTGGGCAGTATGTTCTAGACCAAACCATAAAGTTTTCTATTGGCAACCACCTGTCAGTAATTCGTGCAAAGCTATTAACTTAAGGTGGAATAGAACAGGACATATGTAAAGATTAAATAGTAACGGCAGGTGCAGACCTGACTTCACAAGAGGCAAAGGACTGAGACAAACCATGCCATGTAATGATATATCCAACTGATCACTACAAATAAGAAAAGCACGTGAGATAAACTGGCAGTTCAGTTAGGCAAAGACATTACAATTAGTCACTCATTCTGACCTCAGAAATTGTGAAAATCTGTAAATGTTATATATTTTGTTTTCATAACATGTTCCTGGCACCAAAACACACAGAAGTAATTCATTCACCTCAGAAGCTTGTTTAGCCAAACTGCTTTGCTAGATTGGAGTATGCCCAATATGAAATATTTAAGTGGTTGTAATTTTGATTCCAACATAAATACCGTGCAAATGAAGGACCTTGTCTTGTATTTTGATCAACTGTGTGGTTGCTGTACCTGTTCAAAGGAAACAGAGCTCTATGGGATGCGTGCAGATCAAAATGCACAATGGGAGGCTAAAAAATGAATGCGATGGCCACATAAGCTGTGCATGCCTTTTAGTAAGATTGAGGTCAGTTTATATGATTGATGGCTTATGTTTGTCATCCTCCTTCAGGTAGAGCATTTGCTGCAGGCAGGTTTTCTGCAAAAGCTTCAGAACTGAGATTTAAAAATGATTTTGCTTTTTGAATAATTTCTTTCTCTCTTTCTTTGAGCGAACATAAAAGGGTCCACAGAGCAGTAGTGTATAGAGACAAAGCCAGGCTGAGTATTACATCTTACCAGAGATACACAAGTGTTAGTCAAATGGAGAGATGACAGTGAAATAAGGAAACAATTAAACTTCAATAAAAGAAAGTAAGGAATAACATTCCAATCAGATCTAATCACATTATGTATAGCATAACTTTCAAATTGGAACTCCATAAAACCCAACCACACCTCAGCCAGTTTGTCTGACATCCGTCCTGTATAATAAGCCAGAGGTTCCTCATGGCGTAACTCCAAGGCAGTTTGAAACCATGTCTGCAGTGGGGATGGCACTGAGCCATCTTTCCAAAGAAGCAGAACAATTTTTCTGGTGGGAAAGGTCAGGCAGTACAGAGCCATGAGGGATGAAATTCCCTTTTTTGGCTTTTTCTCCATTCATATTCCTTCAAATATATTTCTTTTAATAGTAAAATTAGTTCACAAACAGAAAACCTGCCATTAAAACATCATTAAAGATCCATTTGAACTGACAGGCAGCAGGAAATCCAGAGCCCAGGCAACCTGGCTTGTGTCATTATAAAACTTAGCAAAGAAGTTGATAGGTCGCTAGTTACCTTTGCTCTGTCCTGTAAGTCTGTCCTCCAACAGACTTTTTAAACTCTTACCTGATACAGATAAAAAGAAGATAATGCAATGGATTCTCATTCCCATGTTCTATATTTGGTGTGTGCAAGGCATGCATGAATATAGTAGTTAATTTACATTTATCTTCCATTTTAAATAATAATCTTATTCATAATGCATAAATGGATTCCATATGCTACTAGACAAATCATTTTTAATTTTCATTATGGAAGCACATATGGGAACTGTGCTCACCCAGGGTGAAATCCTGGCTCCACTGAAGTCAATGGCAAATTTCCCACTAATTTTGCAAGGGCCAAGATTTCACCCTTGATGTGCAGCCACCCTAATAATACAAAGAGCCAATGTTGAGAAATAGCATCCTGTCCTCTTGTTCTCTCTTCTCATACATCAGATAAGTTTGAGCAAGAACTGAGTGATCGCTGAATTAATGTAATCCATTCCTAGAGTTTTCTAGTTTGCATCAAGCTCTTTGCTTGGGGTGAGGGATACAGGTTTAATTATAGTAGCCACACCACTGTCTGTAAATGTTGTCAGTGCCACCTATTTCAGAGACTTACATAGAGATGTGGAGCAGATCACTGGGAAATGACATAAGAAGTAGCTTGCACTGAAGAGGCAAGCTTAACAGCATGTCTTAGGGAAATGGGGTCTGTGGCATCTTCTGTCAAAGCCTGTGGGTCATGGTTGGACTGGTCTGAGAAAGAATGATGTTTGATCCACTGCTCATTCTACATGGCCCTTTTTGGACTCTTCATAAGTGTAGAAGGTGGATTGCAGGCGGCTGAATTTTCTTGCAGTCTGATTTCTTTCCCAGGGGCCCTAACCCTTCTCTATAATACAATAGGAAATGCCCTCTTCATGTGGCTAAAACGCAGTTCACTGGAGGATGGATACATGTCCAGTCATTTGTCATCAGTGCAAATGCTTGGGACACATTAGCATTGTGCGAACAGTCTATGTTATTTGAAAGTGAGTATCTCTTGTGACCCATGTGGAGCAGAGATAGACTCCTTATACTTTAGTTGCACTCAGCGAGAACTAGAATAAAGCTCAAATTCCTCTTAATTTCTGTGTTGGATTTACAGTATTCCAACATTCCATCTTGCACATAGCGAAGCGATGCACCCTGAGAACTTCAGTGAAACTGGCTGGATCACTTTATTTTATCTTTAGTTAGATCAAGCTTAATATCAACTATTCCAAAAGTAGATGGCTGATTTCCAAAACTGATCTTGATTCAAATTCCAGCATCCCTAAAATTCACACAAGTTGAGCTCTGAAAGCTTTCTTGCATATTGAGTGTCTTAAACATGTGAGAGCAAACCCTCCATTTTCTTGCCAGAGCTAGGAAATAACTGATGTTCTGGCTCACAGAACAAATAAAAATATTTTATGTAGCATGCATAAACTTTAAAAATTGATCACAAATTAAAAGTAAGCATCAGTTTAAAATGAAAGAAAAAATAAAAATTCAGTAAAGACATTTTGAGTTTCCTGGGGTTTTTTGCACCCTTTTAAATATGGTTCAACTAAAATTTCTGAAGCATTCTGGTCAAACTGTAGTTTTGACAAATGAATTTATGATTTGAATTTAGGAAAACATGTCACTCAGCCTAATTACTTGTTAAGATCCATTGTTTTGGAGTCCTTTCACTAGAAAAGGCTTCTCATTAAGCTAATCAGCCAAGTTCTTAGCTGGTGCAATCTGAGCATCTCTACTAGTGTTTCTGGCAAGATCTCTGAAGTCATCACCATCACATCACTGTCTGCTGAAGCAGACATTTTCATGTGTAAGAACTATGAGATTAAGCATCATGTAACATGTGAGAAGCTGGTTAATAAAGAGCTGGAACAATAAATTATATCAATAACTTGGTTTTTAGCTGATTTATCTCTGCAAGGTATTATTCTACTTTATTTTGCCTGTATTTTTATTTTCAGCACTGGGACATGTCAAGTTGTGAATTATGATCTATTCATTCATGCCCAGTTTCAACACAACTGGGTGTAAATTAATACTCCATAATTCATATAGTGGAGTGTCTTATTACAATTATAAAATTTTATTAGAAAATGTTTTTTAATATTTATATTGTTAATTAAATTATGATGAGTCTCATAAATTCTGAACAATTAATTAAGTTGCATTAGGCACTATTCAGATTTCATCTGTTAGCCAATCAAGGTACACAGACTTCTCTATTATTTAATATACTATATAATAATGTTGGCCTATGAGATTTTTCTTTAGTATGTAGAATTTCTTATTCAGATGGACTTTAGCAGAAAATTTTCATTACTAATTTGTAACCATAAGGGTCAGTCAAAAGGAAATATTATTACAGATGATAGTTCACTGAATGTAGGAAAGAACATTTAACTCTTCATGTAAAAGGTAAGAAGCCTTGAGCAATTCAGTAGTGTTGTTTCTGAGGGCAATAGCAGTCTCTTCTGCTGCCAACTTCCATAAAGCACATTGATCTTCCACATTTTGGCTCTAACTCTGCATTTCACCTCCTCTGTGTTAAAGTCTCATTCCAGGTCTGCTTGTGAAAGCACTTAAACTTGTGCATAAAGTCAAACATATGCTTCAGTGTCCCCTAAATTAAAATGAAATCTGCTGTACTCTCAGCTATAGAGAAACTGAATATGGGAGGCGTAGTAGGAATTGTAATTCAAGATAGATATGGATTACATGACATTACTAGGATAAAGGTATCCCAATTCTGATGACTATTCATAAAATCACACGCATACGATCTACATAAATGATATGGAAAGATGCAGCAGCCAGAGTTAGATAATATAAGCATAATATAAACAATAGGAAATAATTTAGATCCATTCTGTATACTTTTTAAACTGTATTCTATGTAAACTTTTTTTAAAATCTCATCCATTTCTCTCATTGTTTTTATGAGAATTTTTATTTGAATTTAATTGTGTAAGGTTGTGGATTCATTTAATGCCCATAGAATTTAAATTACTTTGAGTCAGGTAGAGTGAAGACCCGGAGTGATGTACCAATAAGTTACTTTCTCCCCAGCCTTTGCTATTCTTTTGATTACAGATAGCATAAGAGCCCCATCCTAGGTAGAGATTCTGTGTGCAAGGAATGGAGGGATGAGTCCCTCAAAGCAAGGATTATGTATGGCAGCATTCTTCACCATCAGGTAGTGCTGTTGTAAGAGTGTAGCCAGGGTTGCCTACTGCTGCTTTATTAATAATGGAATGCTCACAGAAATTCCACGCAAATTGATTTTTGAGCAGTACGTAAGAATCTAATGTGAAGTCTTAAAATGTCATTGAAAAATCTGTTTGTAATTTACTTTGCCTGTAAGAACTTACTGCCCCACTATAAACAATTTTATTGTATTTCTCCCCATTAAACAACAATTTTTTTGCATATTTGTTCAGCCTTCTTGCTGTGACATGCCACTGGGAGCTGATAGATAGGTATTTAAAACCATATATGGTCTCTGTTTCTTTTGTTGCCTTTTTCAAATGGCAAGTGGGGATGTCATTTTCAGCACAGTGCAGGTGAATGGTGTTAATGGTTCATTAACACAGAGTGTTGTTAACTGATGAATTGCAAATGTACTGTTTGGAGAAGAGTGGACATGCTTCTGTGGCTGCAAAAATTGTTCCTTTTTTTAAGTTCTGAAAAAAAGACTGTCAAGTACAGAGCAAAGATTCCTGGGGCTGAGGTCCAGGACAGGGGAATAGGAGACCTCCATTTACACTGTTTTCTGTTCCAAAACTTTCTTTGTGACTTGAATTATTTTACTAAGCACTTGATTTAACCTCCCATTCACTGAACCAAGACTTAATCAATATAATTGCAAGTATAACTTTACATGCAACCCTTAATGATGCCATTGATTAATAATATGCATATACAAATAGGCTGTAGGAAATTTTAGGAGTTTTAAAAGGCTAAAGATATTTTTTTCTGCCTCATTTCTTTATATCCAAAATGGACCTGAAAATACTGTTGAGGAAAAAAATGTATGCTCACCAGTGTCTGCTCAGATTTCACAAGTATTCTGCAAACGTCTGACAGTTTATTTTCATATTATTTTTCACTATATCCAGTAATATCACAGTATTTTCAGTGATAGATGACAGAACCCCAAGGGTATGGCCTTCTTGCTTAATAGAGGGCTTCTAGTATTAAAGCATTGCTTGAGCTAGTTTGTATAGTTCACTTTTCTGCAGTTGGGCTGCGGCTTTTGACTTCATTGCACCTAACAAACGTGTCAGGATTATGAAATTCCAGAGTTACTCCATATTAAAAGATCAAAGATATGGTTCCGCCATTTAAACCTAAGGGTTTTGTGGGAGTATGAAAGAAATTTTGACAACCCTGTCCAACATGTGTTAGTATTTGTATGACTTGGGAGATAGAGATTCCAAGAAGCTAAGTTATTTCTTATTTTCTAAATTCTTTCCATCAGAAGGCTTGAAATTTAATAACTTGTGAATACATAGGAATTGCAGGAAAAGGTAGCTGGCTTTATATGCTACTTAACCATAGGCTTTTGATCAGCTGGAGGAAGTTGTTTATACTGGAGGAAATTGTTTATACTTTTGGATTAATAGCAGAACTTGAACTATGTGTGGATTTCCAGTTGTGCTTCAGTTAGGGGTAGGCTTTAACACTTGAGTAAGCCACTACTATATTAGAGAAGTTGTGGCAGTCTGGTGAAGCTCCTATTGACTGGGGACACATAACCCCTGTTTTTAAAAAGGGAAAAAGGAAGTCCCAGGGAGCTAGAGTCTCAGCTCTACCCAGCGACATCATGGAGCAGATCCTCCTGGAAACTATGCAAAGGAAAATAAGGAGGTGACTAGTGACAGCCAACATGACTTCACTAAGGACAATTGATTCCTGACAAATTTGGTGGCCTTCTACAATGGGGCCACAGGATTGGAGGATAAGGTAAGATATCATTTACCTGGACTTGTGGAAAGCATTTGATACTGTTCTGTATGACATCCTTGTCTCTAAATTGGAGAGGCATGGATTTGATGGATGGACCACTCAGTGGATAAGGAATTGTCTGGATGATAGTACTCAAATTGTTGCAGTCAGCAGCTTAATGTCCAGGTGGACACCAGTGACAAGTGGTGCTCCTCAGAGACCACTACTGGGACCAGCACTGTTTGATGTCTTTGTCAGCTACATGAACAGTGGGACTGATGCACCCTCAGCAGGTTTGCTGACAACGCCAAGCTGTGTGGTCCATTTGAGTGTCTCCCTGGGCAAGTCACCCTTCTATGCACATTTCTTACCTGTATGTTATGGGGATAGTAATTATTTGCCTCAATTGCCTAGGTAGACCATGAGCCTTGGGAATCTAACTTGTATGAAGCCAGTAGCCAGTACAATGATATCTTTATTCTAGTAAGCACTTTTAACATCTCCTGTACCTAAAAATATCTAACAAAAATGCAAAACTCTTGTAGAAATTTGTAGAAAAACTCTTTCTGTCCTTTGTGAATAGCCTCATGGAAAATATATGGAAGGCGTAAAGGGAAAGGATGGTGACCTTATAGAGTTCAACTACGAAAGCTTGAAAACACAGCTTGGAGTTGAGATCTATTGGATTTTTTACCCTGTTACCCTATCCATGAAAACAGTAGGTGTTTTTGCAGAAAAAGAATAATAAATGCCATGAAGTGCTTAGAAGGGATGACCATATGAATCTGCCTTGTATGAATACTATTTATTTCAAGAGTGGGAGCAAAAGTTTGAAACTTTGCAGGAAGAATGTAGGCTATGAGTAACTTCATGTGTCGTGGCTTCCTGTGCTTAAAGGAATCATTTGGTGAAACTGAGCAGATCTGTTTTGCTTCCTACAATACTTGATAAGCAAGAAACCCTCTAGTGACTGGCTAATCTTACAACAAACTTTACTGTGCTTTCACTATTTAGGGAAAATTTTAAGTTAGCATTAGTATGAAAACCTACAGATGTTAGCTCTTTATCCTTTGTGTAAGATCAGATTTATCTGACTAACCAACATTAAAAATGTGTAAATTTGTGGCAAACACAATGAATCTTGAATATATTAAAGAAACAAACAGATGAACCATCTGGAAACAAGATGTAGATCTGAAATAACTATGCCAGTGGCACAATCCAAGCATAATCCCTGGCATAATTTACACAGAGCAACTCTATCAAGAGCCAGAAACTATTCTTTTAGAAGGCACATTATCATTCCACTTGCTGGGTAAATATTGACAAAGGAGTGGCACTTGCTGTAGAAATGTATCTACATCCTGCATTCCCTCTAGGGAAACTTCTGTATTCTAAATTTTCCCTACTATTTTTTTCTCCTTTTGTCTTTCCTAGCCCTTTCCCATCTAAAATGATGGCAGTAGGTGTGGCTTTGCAACTACAGGAATCAGTTTGTTAGCTTCACACTTATTTTTGATAAGTGATAGATACCCATTATAGTGCATAATTGATTATGCACACAAATGCTTAATATTATGTGAAATAGGACAATTTGATAAGTGGAGAAAATTTGCACATCACCATTAAGTAGACCTTAATTTTGCCATGCACCATTAAAGATTCACACATAATCCATCAGCTTTTCTCTTTCTGCTATCACCTGAAAAGATTTCACATTGACACATCATCCCAGTGGAAACTACTCATGGGGGAAACTAGTAGATTTTACTGTTACGTGACTAACTAATGCATTTCAGCTGGGTGTGTTTTCTCACGGCACTGGAATGTTTTGGCAGCCTGCAGTTGCGTTGCTAGTAATCACGGAGCAACACAAATTAGATATTGCATTCTTTACATCTTTGCATAGCTGGAAAAGGTAAGACACCTCAACAAACAATGCATCTTGAAGAATGTTTGCAGAGTATTTTGAATGATGAATATATTGCAAACCTGGGTAGAAACTAGGTTGCAGTATATCCTATGAAGTGACTGATTTAAACCCGTACCTAATGTATCTTGTAGGTTAGCATTAATTTGACTTGCTGAGTGGATGGAATTTATGGGTATAATGCATTGCCCTAGACAAATAAAAACATCTTCCTTCAGTAATAAAGGTGAAGGCAGACTCCCTACTGGCAGACCAAGCACCCTCTTCTAAGCTTTAGCTATGTAATACCCATCTTACTGCTGTGGCACAGTGACACAACACATTGCAAATGATCCCTGTCAGGAAATACCATTCTGATATTTGACTTCAAACTTAGATTTCCTCGATTTTTTAAAAAATCTCCATGCAGCATTTGTCTCTTCAACACCATTCCTATTTTTTCCCATCTTTTTCTTCTTCCTATTTTGTAATTGTTCTTAGCATCTTAACTTCCTTCTCCCTCAGGCATTTCAAAAGGTTTTATCACCTTCCTCCTCACTTTTGTTTGTATCCGACTTGGTTCTGTAACACATAACAGCAAGCAACATTAAAGTATTTGTGCTACTACTTACTAATACGTCACACAACCACAATCACAGCAAGTATAGGCTTTGCTCTGGAAAACTTACAGCTTTAATTAAGCTTGCAATTTTAATTATCTTTCCAGAACAAATCTTGGAAATGGACATGGAGAAAAGGAGGAGATTTTCCACACTGGTAGCAGAGTTAAAAATAGACCCCATCTATATCTTTTGACTTATTGCATACTTTGTCATTCTACTGGTACTTCTTTTGCTTCTACTCTTTCCGTAAGGAAATTGGGCTCATTCTGCAGTTCAGGAAAAGATGACATGTTTATTGTGAAACCTCTTCTACAAAAGTAAGGGCTTGACTTACTGAAATGAAGATCCATTACACTCAGAGCTAAGCCTATACCAAAATTCTAGCTTAGACTGTACTCAAATTATGAAGTGTTTGTCTGAAATGTAACCTACTTTGTACCTTGATCCTTCCTCTTCAATAGGAGCTTGAGAACACAGTTAAATAATTAGAATAAAATAAAGATGTTTCAGTCTGTGCAAATGGGTTGGATGATGATTTAAACAGGTAAATGAGATTTCCCTTCATTTGTGGAGAAGCTCTATGTATATATCCAAAGATAAAATATGTGTTGAGTATTATTTTTTCCCTTTTTTTCCTTTTATTTTTCACTTTTGGGATTACTTTTTAGAGGTTGACAAGTGTTTGCCCTTTCCAAATCTGTGGAAATTATGATCTGTGTGTGTGCCTTCACCTGTGAGGTCAGCCAAAGGATTTTGCTGTTGCTGAGACAGATTTCTTTCAAGCTCTAAATACTGCACATCCTAAAAATTCAAGAAAACTTATATCTTGCAAGAATGACCCAAAGCTTTGTAAATCAAAACAGTGCCTTTCCTCACTAATAATGGAAAACTTTTGGGATTTTGGCAGTTGAGGTTTGTTTGCTTGTTGTTTTGACCCTGAACAGTCTTAAGCCTGAACAATCACATCTACTCAAGTGAGCTAAATGAACATACTCAAGTCAATGAAGTTCCACAAACTCTTTAGAGCTTGCTGGCTAACTTCTTGAAAGACATGCTCAAGTTCAGCCGCAAATTACTTGGCTAGACACTGGAATTGCTGGGTGAATTTCTATGGTCTGTGTTTTGCAGCAGGCTAGATGACCACAGTGGTCCCTCCTGACCTTGAAATATGTGGCTTGGGTGTTAACCTATGTTAGCAAAGCCAGAATGAGGAACATAGGAATGTAAGGGGTTGGCATATGAGAATTTGTTCAGTTTTTAATTTTACATTCAGCATAGATCCTAATCAAAAGAATCAAGTTGTCTGGAAGCCCTAACGTACTACTTGGCAGTATTAATCACTTGCTCAGTTCAGTGTTAAGGGAAAAAATGTCAGTTAATCAGGAGGATCTTTCTAGCCACCTTTCTGGGATTTTCTCAGAGTCTTCATATTGCCAGTCCTTTAGGGGCTTCTAATGTTACAGAACCTGCATGGTCTTAGCTGTAGTGTTTACTTCTGAAGAGCTTGTTGTAACAAACAGTATCAAAAATCCCTAGGATTTTCCATCTTTAACTTATTACTGTCTGTAATTATAGATGAAGAAACCAAGCTTTTTCTTTTGCCTTTTTTTTCCTGTTAAAACAGTTCTGTAATAGTGTTATTTCAAAGAAGAGGTTTTATATTGCTTTTGCCATGAGAAGGCTTATTCTAGAGCTCTTACTGGGCACAATTCAGCAAAATTCTCTTCTCTTTCCTGAGATACAATGACAAAATGTGAGGTTTAATTTTTATTTTTAATACACAAGCATTTCAAAGCACATTGCTTAGAAAAATATATCTTGTACAACAATTTATTTCGCTCCCTTTTTTAGTGATAAGTGTTTAATTGCAACTGAATTTGCATGTATTGAGCTTCCAGGAGAAATTCATGGTGTAGCTGTATATCAAGTGTGATATTGACAACCATGCATGTGAGATCCCATTTCATGTTTCTCTACAGTTGCCCATGTAAGCTCCCTTGTTATATCGCATATCAGGTGAAGGTATAAGATAGCTGTTCACATCCTTGTTTCTTTCTCAGGCTTTTAATTGGTGTTTCTCTAAACTACTCAGAAGAGAAAGGAGTAGCACTGGGGTTGTGCAGGCTGAAAGGGTAAAAGTCCATCTCTGTTACACTGGTTTGAAATGCAGAATAAGAAGTCAGCTTTATTATAAAATGTTTGACTGCTCTTCTTGCGCAGCTGTTCAAGTGGAAAATGCATCCTTCCTCAGCTGTAACTACTGTGAGTTGTTAGGGCTTCTCTTTAATATGAATTCAGAATTCATTTTCAGTGCACAACCATTTTTTTTCTACTTGGTGAACAGGACTGAATACTGCAAATAAAAGGCTGCTAGCATGTGGGTAAACTCATTTATCCAGAGGTAATATCTGTTGGTGCTAGTATCTGAAGCTGGTACTGGCGGCTGTTGAGTATTGTCAGCCCACAAAGAAATTCAAAATCATTGAGAAGCAATCTGTCTAAAGCACTTCTGACAGCTTGTATCTTCCACTTGGATGATTGGCTCACTTAAAACCTGTGCTTGATGTGAACTGTATTTCTGCAACACAAAAGACTTACTGCTTTTCCACATTTTACAACTTCTGTCCAGTAGGTTTTGGTGAATAGAAAGTACTGCTGATTGTACAGTGATATACAGAAAGATAAAAAGGATGAGGTGTTGTATTTTTACCTGCAGATTGCGGTGAGAAATGACAGATAGGTGAGCTCCTGGTATCCGTGTTGTTTCACTGTAGCTCATCCCAGGAATACTATGTCAGGCTACAAGAGAGCTCTCTAAATCAAGATGCTGTAGTCAAGAACATAAACCATTTACTTATTGATCAGAACCACACAGAACTGCTTTAAAAGTCTGTTCCTGTATTCACTGAAGTCAGTTTCTTTCCTGATCATTTCAGGATCCAGTTCAGGATGCCAAAAAAGAATGTGCCTAAATGGAACTGTAACCTGAAAACTCAGAATGTACATAGGTGCAATTTGCATACTGAGAATCTTACTATCTTCCTAAGTAATCTGTTCATTTTCTTATGATTCCCTCTAGCTTTACCATTTAGGTCTTGCTGAGTTTGGAAATTTCTCCCTCTCTCTTTTTTGGAGGTGAGACAAGGAATTTTCTGGATTCCTTGTGAATATTTCTGCTCAACATCCCTGATGGTTGGATCCTATTTTCTCACTGATGCACTAGAAGAAGAATGTCATTAACTGCATTATCTCTGTGCAAGAGTTACATAAATCTACTTAGAAGAAGACTCAATAAGGGGATAATTTCCTCCTTTGATATGTCTGACTTCTATTGATTTGAGTGAAAATGTATGTGCAACTTAGGCACGATTTACATAGAGAAGGACCTGAACTAAAATTTTTGTGTTGACCTACTATATTAGGTGGAAAAATAGGAGACAAACTTTGCTTTCATTAAAGATCTCTTTTTGCAAATAGTTGGGAAGTACAGGAAAGAAAGTATTTCTTAAAGTGTGTCACGTTAACAGAGGCTAATTCTGCAAAGGCTTATGACCAATCCAATAAGTCAAATACAGTAAATTCTTTATTATTGTAAATAACATGAAGAGTTTCCTTGAATTTCCCTGTTTCAACCATAAAGTAAAATTACTGTAGGAGCAAAAGTAGTGACAAATCATAGGCTATTGTGCGTAATGCTTTTAAAATTAAGAAAGTAATCTCTTCAGTTCGCAAACCTTCGCAAGAAATTAAGAAGCATTCTTAAAGTAACGTCATTCTCTTGACATTCTCAGCACTATTTCTCATCACAAATTCTCAGTTATTCCTGAGATTGGTCAATTTTGTCATTTAACAGCCGTGCCTTATCTGTTTTCATGAAGGAAAGCAGAGTGACACAAAAAGTTTCCTCATCCTGTCTGAAATGAGAGCGTGCCTTGATGAAGGGATTGTGTGCGAGAGGTGTAAAATAGCTCTTAGTGCCATTTCTGGAACACACATTTTGTGGAGGCTTTTCTGTTTCACTGCTGACAGAAGAAGGAGAGGAGCCCATAGTGCCGCTGTGCAGGGTGGTGATGTGCCAAACTGCTCTGTGCTGTTTGCAGCTTCCACACTTGTCTGCTCTCCTGCGAGAATCACCTTATCTGCTGGACCAATGAGACCATTAATGGAAACCCTGTAGTATGCCATCAGAGCTCAGCTTCTTGATCAATAGTTATTTACTTCTGAGAGGTCAGAGCTTGGCTAATATTGCTGAATAATTTTATTGATAGATAACATAACAATGAAAAATAAAGTTTGAAATAGAAGATGAATGAATTCAGCACTTTCTTTGTGGATGAATATTATTATTTGAAAATTTTAATATCTGGTGGAATGCTAAAAGGGCAGACAACAGAAGCATTGAATAATTGTCCTAGGACTATAATCAGAATTCCATTATTGACCTCTGCTAATATTCTACTGTAACTGTCTGCTAAATTGGTTCCTTGGGGCTTGAAATATACAGTGATGTTATGAGTTCCTATTGTAAATTGCCACACAGAAAAGTAGCAAGTCTCTGAAATAGTGCTGGCCCTGGTTTGATCAATACTCAATTCTAAGCAGTGCAAGAGGCAACTGTTGCCATAGAAACATTGATGTCACTGAGGTTGAACAGTGGCTCTTACAACAAATCATTTCCTTTGAGCAGTTGTAATTGACTATATGTACAGTTTGCTGTCACCTGAGACTATTTACATCAAGCCAGTAACAGAGCTGCATTAGTTATTCTGGGAGTAAGAGGGTTAGCTCTTCTTTTTGTGACCTTACAAATACCTAGGAGGATATTGCCATGGCAACCACAGATATAACAGGATGAACATTAAGGTAGCTACATAATGCAGAGGCATTCTTTTGGTGCATGAGAGGTAGTTTTAATAAACTTTACCTAGCCATTGAATCAGATAAGCATTACGTTAGATATATCTTTGTCGCAACTTCTGAATTCCATAAATATTACCTTTGGCATAGGTAAAAGCAAGAACCTTTGAAACCAGCTGCAGAACTTGAATGCTACCAATTTTGCACTGATGTGTCACAGAAACACATTTTTAAAGGACTGGGGAATGAGCTTAGGATGGAGAGACTTCTTCTGCTTTCAGATGTAATTGTGCATGTTGATCTGCAGATCTGCTCACTTCAGAATTTGTTTGAATTGTTAAGATCCCTTTTCTAGGGATTATTTGCATGTATTTTTTAAACATAAAGCCAGCCAGTTGCTTAATACCTTTGTGACCTCACATCACAATCTTTTACCTCAATGGAGGTTTTAAAGTAGGTACTATATAAGCTTCTTTAGTGCTTCCCCCATCACATCTGCCTTTGTTCTTTAAATGATTCCTCTGGAGCCAGTGGAACATCACTGGTCCCTGCAACGCTTGGTAGTTCCATAGAAGGGTGAGATTGGGTTGTAAAGCACCTGCAGTGCTCAGCAGCACCCAAGCAGTTAAAAAACCTCAGTAATGCCTAACATAGAAGCTCTCTAAATGCAAATCAATGACCTTGCCATGAAAATACGTATTATAGTTCTTTTTAAAAAGGGTGGTATCTGATGTGATACTGTAATTGCCCAAAACTGCTACATTCTGTAGTGCAAATATAAATTTAGTGAGTTGTCAGTCAGCCGCATAGACCAACATTCTCTGGTACATCAGTAATAAAAATACTGCATGTCTACAAACTACCAAATTCTACATGTAAATAGCCTCCCCATGCCTGTAATTCCATGTAGAGGCACTGTTTTCATGTTTCGTACTGCAAAAATGTGAAACTAATGATCGTTTATTCTAATGGTAAGATATGTAGGCTCGATGGCCTCATATCATAATTATTGAGGAAACAGATTGTTATGCAGGTTTTTAAAATGCAATGCCAATGAAATCTCCTGGTGTCTCACACCTCTCACTTCTTTCACAAAATGCCATTCGCATGCGTGAGATCTTGTTTATGGTAATGCATGATTGACTGATGGAAATTTGTAGCCACAGGAGATGAAGGCCTCCAAGACCTTTCTTAAAAAAAAAGAAAAATCTACAGCAGTGCAACAGTGAAAAGCTGGTTTTAAATATAATGTTTATAGAAATAGGATATATTTGAACAGGCTGTTTTCATATTCTAGGGCATATCTATCTGGTGACAAGGAAGAAACTCCCCTTAGTCTACCCAGTAAGCATTTCAGGCTTCCTTGGATCTACTGCTGAAATTGCCATTTCTGTTTGCTGTTATGGACAAAATCCAGGGGAATTGCACCACTGGTACAGCAATTTGTTTACTAGAATAGTTCAGAAAGAGATTAGGCCATAAGTGTTGCCTGTCTTCAGGTGAAAGAATTATGGCATTTTCTGCTATTTAGAAAGACAGTTTGAGGGATTTTTGAAATGCAAAGTAAAAATCACAGCTGTAGAATACACAGTGTATAGAAGTAACTGAAAATAAAGTATGTGCTGACATTTTGATTTAGGTGCAATAAAATTAATTTACAGGGAAGAACTGAGACACTACATTCTTTCCTTGCTTCATTTTCAAACATGGGTTTCTTTCCCTACCCACCCACCTTTCTCTCTAAGGAAGGCTGTATAACTTTTCTGGGGTACAGAGAATAATCTCTAATATTACATCATTTTTGTGGTCCTGTTGCATAGATGACTAAAAAAGAATATGGCCCTGTTGATATATTTTAAAAGTCCTCCTCTAGAACCCCAAAGCAAGCATTTTTTCAGTATTCAGAGACTGCACAGGCAAAGGTCTGGTGGTGACTCTGTCCTCATTTTATTTCTGGGTGGCCATGTCATCTCGTTTTTGGTTCTGGCCTAGTTCACGTTTTGTGGTCCTCAGAGCATTGTGTGATTTTGGTTTGCTTCCACTGCTGTAGTTACTGCTAGCATGCAGTTGACCTGCTGCTTGCTTAGATGAGACAGTCCTTTCTGAAGTGCTTATGATTTGTTTTGAATAGTTTGGAGGAAAAATTGAATAAAAACATGAGATGAGATTGAGTTGGCATTTGTGTTTGGACAGTCTGTTACTCTGGAAATACTTGAATTGTGAAAAGCATTGTCAGAGTGTGAACTATAAAACCTTGGGCAGCAGCATCAGATGCAAAGGAGATCTGAGAACTATTTATGTAACAGGCATACTTATTGAAAATGTCACAGTATTTTGGTAACTGTGAAAAGGATACAGTCCTTTGTGTAGTTAGAGCAACACAGCAGTGAGGACAAGTTAAAAATATGGGGTGCTGAGAGGTAGGCAGAGCAGTGGACATACAAGAAGCAGCAGCAGCGCAAGTACAAAAGGGCTGAGATTCTGCTGTCGTTACAGATATCCTTCTGTACCCTTCATGATTCACTGAGAAAGAAATGAAGACACAGTACTGAGAGCCTCTCTGCTGAAGTGCAGGGCTTGGGACAGGAAGAAGTATTTTATACGTTAGAAGTGCTAATGTAGTCCAGGACTGTGAGCTGTGAGTGCAGTATAGCCAAGGGACAGCTCTCGAAGCTTGATGAGCTCTACAAATGTGCGTGTGAAATACTCAGCAGAAAGTCTTAGGTTGCCAGTAGTCTTTGGCCAGCATCTTATATAAACTTTCCATGACCCACAGAGACAGCTATGCTCAGTAAGACTGCTGAAGAGGTTGAAACTGAGGGTAGGGTTCTCTGGAGATGGAGGCCTAGAGAAGGAGACCTGAATTGTCAAAGCTGGATCTTACAGTCTTTGTAATGAATTCCCATAGGTCGATTAAAATGAACCCAAACCGAACTATGTTCAGCACTGTGTCCTCCATCTTGGAAAAGGAATGTAGCAGATAAGTTTTGTTCCTCTCCTTATTGGGGGTCTTTCTGCAGTGAATACGCTTCATTATAGCAACTGCTACTTAATGGCTGCTCTATTAACTATTGCAAATGTAACACAATTGACCAAATATTTTGTCTTTAAGAAGCTTCAGAAATGTAAAGGTCATATGGAAAGAAATGAAATCGTTTTCCAAATGTGAATGCAATAGAAAGTCAGTAAGGACTTTTTTTTCTTTTGGCTCTGGGTATCTTTTATGGCCTTGAATTCTGAAAGTTGCTGTTCTCTCTCCTTCGCCATCCCTTTCCCACACCTTAAGTAACTTCTATGAATTCAGCATCAATTACTGTTGACGGACTTTGCTATTCAGAAAAGCCAGAATCAGCTCCACAGTCTTCAGTGTAATTTTCCTTTCTAGTTTTGGCACCTTGTTATTCGCAGTACTGGTGTTACATCTCAGTTTTGAATTTTTTGTCAGAGATGCAGTCATAAATGTATTACTACATTCATGCTTTTAGGTTGCCTTGGTTTAAAGTCTTCCTCTTTCTCCACTCTTGCTTAGGATTTAATTTCCTGTTGATAAAGGTTTGGGATTAGATGTGTCATAGATGCATGTTTAGAAGGGCAGATCTGCAGTGATTTGCAAGACTGCCATCCTGCTGGCTGTCCCTGGTGGATGGGTCCCCACAGCCATCAGTGGCTGAGAATGTCTGTGCATGAGGAGAGGGAATGAAGGAAGGGAAACTGAGAGAAGGTCCTGTTCTGTCTGAGAAAGCTCAGTCAGCACAACAAGCTGTATTAATAAGGTCTTAAGATCTTACTGTGTGGTAATAGGCCCACAAGCTTTTCTATGATTGAATCTTGTGTTACTGTGACCCTGATAGTTAAGGCAGCTGCATGTCTTCCCCTGCATCCCTATTTATCATGCCAACTGTTTCAGGGCTACAGCCTTCTAGAAAAGAGCTGTGTTTCTGCATGCACTGAAGGAAGAGAAATTTGCTGTGGCCTGGGTGTTGCTGAGAGAAGGTTCTGTTGGGATTCTGGGGTCTGTTCCATTTGCCTGGGCTATGCTTTAAAGGGTAGGAAAGTCACGTGTCCTGTGTCCGGGATGCTGAGCCATGACTCTTTTAGGTGCTCTGACCCATTTTTATGAGGGAAGTAAGCCTGGTACAGCTCAGCATCTACAACCTAGTGCCTCCCCTCAGCCAGTGCTATTTCCTGGACCCTTGCATCATGCTGTCTGAGCAGAGGCAGAGTGAGGATGTTCATTCAAGGTCTTTTACAGAAGGAAGTTGTGACAGCTATGATGAATGAGTAAGGAGTAGTGAAGAAGCAAGTATCAGGTGGGGAGGTGAGGAGGCAATGACGGGAATAGCTTCAGACTATTGCAGGCCTGGGGCTGTCTATCTGTCTAGGACTATGTGAAAGGAGAGCATGTTTTCAGAGCTGGGTCTTAGCTGTCCACAGCACATCTTAGTTATGGAGAAACTGGTTGGCTGGCGTCTGCTTGCACATTGACTGTCTAATACAGAGGTAATTACTTTGGACTTTAGGTACGTCTTATACCAAACTCAGACATCCGGTGGCAAAAAACCCAATGCAGCCAGGTTTTCTGTTGCTGCTAATTAAATAGTTCAGTGATATTAATTCAGATCCAAGACTGACAGAATATTTGCCTCT